>JAVCKT010014113.1:0-12580 GCA_032273925.1 Rhynchotus rufescens
TCTGTTCAAACACTTGAACTTCCAAAACTAGGCGCAGTACAGAGTATTTGATCTAAAACTATCAGATATATAAACATGAATAATTTGCTGCTTCTTGTGACACTAAGGATCTAATGCTAGGTTGAGGTCGATTGAAGGGAAATTATCCAGTTTTATATTAAAAAAAACCTTCTAAACTGAAATTCAAAATATGAACACTCATTCATGAATACATGCAAAAGATAATAAGGGACTGGAGAAAGCAGATACATTTCTATCAAGTCACACAGCTATTTCATTTATGGGAGCAAAGTTCTGATTCCTATATAGCTTAATAGTTAGAGCAAATAAAATGCTTTTTCAGAGATCAGATCTTGATGGCACTATTGCAGGTTGGAGATGATGGCTTTTCTGGTAAGAAAAAGTAAGTGAATATTCTGGAAACTAACTGGGGTTGTTGACAGTAGCATATAAGGAAGTATTATTAGATCTTCTTTATTATGGGACCTTCTTGTTCTTCTGTATTTCTTCACAAGTGAATTCACTTAGCCTTAAAATTACATTTCTAAAATATTAGGGGGAAAAAAAATGTGTGTAGGATTAAACTAAAGGAAATGGCAACACTGGTTGCACATAGGGTACATTAAAAAAATTACGAGAGCTTTACATAGAATTACCCCTAACTGCAGAAATATTCCAACTTTGGGTCAAACCATGATTTATGTACTACAGTAATTCTACTTATGTCATTCAATCGTTCCAGCTCTAAAGCAGTCTATTTTAAGGCTTTCATATTTCTTCCCATCACTACAACTTGCACAAATCTACTATATAACATCAACTGTCTTAGACAAAAGTCTTGAAGTCTTTAAATCTCTGACATTTACTTTTCATAAAAAAACTATTCTGGCAAGGTCAAAAGAAGATGAGATTTACAGATAATATGCAGCATCAATTGCATACGATCTTATCATGATAATTCATTTTCCACTGTCAACAGCTATCTGTCCTTTGTCCAAGGACTGGATGCTCATCATCTTACACAGGTTCATTAATGAATACAATTCTCAAAGAGATGAAACTTTAGTCAAATTCAGACTCTTTTTTTTTTTTTTTTTTCCTTCTTCCTGGTTTTCGAACTTAATTAGAAGATGTAGCAACTTGAACAGAAAAATCAAGTGCTTGAGGAACCTATCCAATGTGGAAGGGAAAGAGAGGGGCTGCACTTAAAACCTCTCAGATGACTCTCTGAATTGGAGAAGTAGTTGCCAAAACAAGCAAATATACTTAAACCTCACAAACTTTTGCTGCTCCCACTACACCATCCAGGAAAATGGAACCACAGATCATTGTTACCAGGTTTAGCAAGGACTAAAAGAGCTGGAAGGAGCCCAACACCTGAACAGTCCAAAGGGTTGTCTCAGAGGGCTCTAGTGAGCAGCCCGAGAGCCTGCCAGCTGGGAGCAGTACATCATATTCACATGGAGCTATAAATATCCATAAATTAGGATTGGAGTTAACATGCACATGATTCACAATCTGAGGAAGCAGTGACATCTCCAAGAGGGCTGGAAGCTTTAAAAAATAAAATAAAAAGATATTTCAAGTTGTGTGGAAAATGAGAAAGCTTGTGCTGTGGAAATGAGCTTGTGCTGAGTTTATTTCAGATCTGAAAAGGTTACAAATGTATAACGGTATTTTTGTGGGCGAGATAGAGTGAGAAATTGAAGAGCTTCTCTCTCCTTTCAATGACATTCAGGACATCTCACTAGCTAAATAAATATGGAGAATGAAAACCCGTCCTCTGTCAAAATCAGTTGGAGGTTTCTATCAGCTTCATGAGGCCAACAACATTATTCACAAAACTGATTGTACAGAAGAGCTCGAGTCCAACTCTTCTGTTTATGCTGCATTAGTTGATCTCAGTTCACGGCCAGCAGAGATGACTCAGGCATCAAATTTGATGGTGCTTAAAAAGCAAGAATTATTTGCAGTTCCTCAGTTTTCCCCTTTGCATTCTCCTTCTTCCATTGTGGTACAACTTTTAAAGGGTAACCCAGTGTTTTCAGTCCATTGTTTACCCTGGCCCTGGGTATCACTATGCACAGTCTAAGACTGTTAAAAGCAAACTCTTGCATTTCTTCATTTAATGACCCATCCAGCAGTTTAATGCTCTTCATCCAGTTAAAAATATTGTAAGAACTACAGCTAACAGCCTCATTCCTAGATTAGGAAATCCAGAAAAAAAATGCTTACCAATATGCACAGCTGGAAGACATTTTTTTTTCTGTGGACTTTTGGTGCAAAGTGGGGCTGGAGCAAAAGGTGGGAAAAACTAAAAGCCTGAGAAGTCAACAGCTTCCACTAGTGCCCATGTGAAACAGACCATAGGGCTGCATTCCTTCTGCTACACTTCTGCCAGCTCATCCCAAAACTGGGTATTCCCAATACAACTAAATGAGTGCATCTGCACTTTTGTTGTTATTTCCTTTGTCTCAGAAGTGCTAACTGGCAGGTAGATATTCTGCCTGGAAGAAAGATAATTGTAGGCAGCAAACCCCACCTTGCAGTTTGCAACCAAGCTTTCCTCATTTTCAAAAAGCTATTCTCTAGACAGTCTAGGTATCTGCTTTCTCTCCTAAAGCTTTTAACCTTGTCTGCCCTATCAAAAGCTGCCATTAGTTTAGTCCCTTCCAGTTAAAAAAAAAAAAAGAACATATATATCAATTTTGGACACCCTCACTTAAGTCGCTGTGAGAGAGGAATGATTTCCCTATTAAGAATTCCACTTTACTGAGATAAAACTGTGATTCTGTGATTAGAATAGTTTTAGAAAACATTTTGATTTTTTTTTTTTTGCATTTCCAGGAGCAGAGCTGCCATATTTCTTTGCCCAGATCACTGCATTGAGCACAACCTTTGCAGGTTTTGGAACTACCAATGTGTATTTCTTCATACACATCCTATGTTACATGGTATTTTGTTTCCTCAACCAGAAGCACTTCAAACCACTTCAAGTAACACTGTTCACATGTGCCAAATCCACCCGCAGTATGTAAATCAACGTTGCTCCTGTAAGGCAGCAACACGAGCTGCTTGGTTTGATTTAAATGCTTTGAGTCCATACGATGTCTGCAGCTCATGGTGGCTTTAATACTACCAAAGCCAGCACCGAGCTTGGCCCAGCATTAACTCTCAAGCAGTGTTGAGAGCTCAGTGTGTTTTTACTGCAGGCTCTCTCCCTGCTGAAGGTGAGCCATCCTCAAACATGGAATAGCATGAACAATTCCAATGCATCTCCCAGTAGGGATCCTACATAAGGACCGGAACTTATCCAGAACTCTGCAGATAAAACAATGTATATATATTTCTTCTTCATCCCAGCTTAAATGCTACAGGCTGGGAATTCAACACAACTGATCTACTGTATCTAATGCTTGAACTAGCATCGCTAACAGTATATTAAAACACAAACAAAAATCAAAAATAACAAGAAAGGCTTAACCGGAACCTTTCATCCAAACCTTCTCCCCTTCACTGCTTTGAAAGTTCAAATAAAAAGAGAATAAGAGACTTTCCCTGGAGTTTTTGCAAAACCAAAGCCTGACTGACAAGGTTTTAGAAAAGTAAAAAGCTCCCCTGAGCCATCTTTAAATGTTCTGATTTATTACAGCTTTGTGACTAGTAATTACTTTCAGAGGGGAAATGGAAAGACACTTCCAGTTTGTAAAGTATTGCTTCATGGCATGGAAGGATAGCAAGAGCAAATACAGCTCACTGAGGTGATTGCTTTAATAACTTTCAAAGCTAGAATCTCAAAAAGAACAACTTCAATCCTGAGTAAAGCCTTAGACCTCAGGCAGTGCGTGGACCAACAGCAACAGTGAGAGTTTCATGTGGGATGAACTCTTGTGTGGAGAAGTGGCAGCTTGCCACAAAATGGAGAATACAATTATAGGTGTCATAGGGATCTGGTTGACCCTAAAAACTCCTCAAAGTGAAGCGCACATCATAAACCTACAAAAACTGTACCCACATCATCTTCTCAAAGCCTTGAGAAACATGATTTGATAATAAGTATTAAGATAGCAAACATAATTAAAATACAGGTGGGAGGAGGGCAGTGCTATTGAACAAATATGACCTTCCTACACCACTTAAAAATAAATCATGTTCCTGAATAATAGTTACTGAGTTAGGAAGGCTTTTGCATTTGGTAATCAACTATTACTGAAGGAAATGGCATACTACGAGCTCTCTGCAAACACTGTTTTCCTTGAGGCAATCATACTCATCCTTCCATATCTGTGAGCTAAGATTATTATAGAACCATGGCTATTAATATGATATGCATGATAGCCAAGTTGCAACTATACTAACAGTGTGGAGCTGCTAAAAGAAAGACAGTATTTCTGTCTGATCTTTCTGATATATAGTTTTGACAGTTTTAGAACAACCAAACCCATGTTTGGTAAAATCCAACACAGACGATGTTGAGGAGAGGTGTCTGGCTAATGGATTTATGGAAAAGCAAATGCAGGAATACAGATACTGCTAAGAGAAGCAGCCTGTCATTTCACATTTACGTATCTAAGCAGTTTTCAATTGCACAAATGAATATGAGTTCATTTAAAGTCTTTTTTTTTTCCCCAAATTGTGAGGGCATTTTTATTCTTGACTTACTGTTTTCAACAATTCAGCATTCACTTCTGTTTTAAAAGACTTAAAAGGGTTCATAGCTTTATGCTTTCTGTTATGGATGCTAATGCAAACTATTCAGTACCCATTAGCACACTATCGCAATGAGTATTCTCAAATCACTGGAGAGTCTGAATATATTTTTGGACATTATTGAACTGCACAAGAATTGGATTTACTGCAGCAGCTGCCAGTGGTTAATGTAAGAAAGCGAAATAACATTTATTACCACTAAAATAATTATTTCTCATTGCAAAGAGCAAACCAATAATCTAATAATTCTTAGAAGAACAATAACTGTTTGGAAATAACATTCTTTCCTATTCCTTGCTAGTAAGTTATTTATGTAGCTCCACTAAGAGGTTCTGAGATTTTCAAGATGGGGAAATTCTCATAGGTTATCAAAAGGCATGTCATTATTAATTTGCTTCTAAAATGATAAAACAGTATATGAAAAAACGAATCAAAACTCAATCCTACATTAAAATAAAAAAAAAAAAAAAAATAAGAAAAAAAAAACAAGGTAAAAGTCCAAACAGAAAAAAGTAGTCCAAAGAAGTCCTCCTTCTCTTTGGGTAGTGAAAAA
The DNA here is from genome assembly GCA_032273925.1 of Rhynchotus rufescens. Lineage (NCBI taxonomy): Eukaryota > Metazoa > Chordata > Aves > Tinamiformes > Tinamidae > Rhynchotus > Rhynchotus rufescens. The sequence continues at coordinate 5,264 of JAVCKT010014113.1, forward strand.
AGAATAGCTATTCTATGGAAAACATACTATCTGATGTCTTCTTTCTGACTGTCATTATTTTATGTCACATTTTAAATATTTCACATTTCAAAATTGTCCTCTACATATAGAAAACAGCTAATTCTAGAACATACCCATAGTAACCTCAGATAAAGTTTTAAAGCTTTGTTATGGCTCAGTTGTTTGCAGATGTCCTAAAGGAATTACATCAATCAGAAGATAGAAATGAGCTAAATTTATATTATGAATGGCTACCAGCTAGTAGAGCCTGAACACAGCATATCAAGTATTCTATAATCATAAATTGCATGCAACCCAAAAAGCAAAAACACTAACTAAAATTTCAGAAATTACAGTATGAGTAGGGACATTTGGTGAGCAGATACAGAGGCTAAATTCATCTCGGAAATTATTCATTTTGCATTACCATTAAAGCTGTGTTTTGCCTACCATGACTTTTGTTGATTATGCATATGCATTTTATCTATCCGATCTATTGCCTTTCCCTCTAAACCATGAGCTAATCTGGAATGACAAGCATGGTACTGCACATGGGGAACTCATCTTCAAGGCAAGCAAATACACTTGGTGCATAGCTAGCAAGCTTCAAAAATGTGAATGTAGAATGAAACTGATATAGGTCCTCTAATACAATATGAATGTGCTGCATTACATAGGAATGAGGCTCTGCTTTTAGGAAACAGTTGTGGTATGTCAGTTGAATTCAATGCTGACTATTTGGAAAGCATGACTTCCAGCAAACTGGCACTTCAATTTTCATTTGGAAACCTTGTGCAGAAGGCCAGACATTTGCATGAGAGTGACAATAATTTTAATCTCCCTATACCCTTGACCTGCATCTTGGTTTCTTTGAAAGCATTTTTTAAATTAGCAAAGCTTCAGTCAATTAGGTATTATAATACTTGGGAATGAAAAAAAAAAAAAAAAAGACACTGTTTTCAATCCCAATACAATCTCATTGAAACATATTATTTGCATATAGCACAGCCAGAGCCAGTAGCTGTATTAAAATGCCATTGCTAATTAAATTGTATCCTTTAAAGTCTGACAGCTTTGAATAGTAAAAGAATAGAAAATAAAATACATATATGATTCCTAGCAATATTCTAAACACATACATTGCTGGATAAATATTTGCAGAATATTCTCTGACAAAAACACACAGTGATGGCTATTTTGCTCTTCCCCTATATAAAAGGGCAAGATGACAAAAGCAGCTGTCTGATTAGGGGCGCTGTTGTCCTGAATCAATTATAGCCCTGCAGTAGACAGCTCCACTTATGCACCTGTTTTTAAATAAAAAGCTGTTGTAGCTCCCTTGTACGAGGGAGATGGAGCGGAGGGGAAGGAACCAGGAGTGAAAGAAGCAGTAATTCTTCTGAAGGTCAGCCAGGGCGTCCTGCATCCCTCACTCTCCCTGCTCACTGATTGCCTCTGAATAGGAAATCTGCCCAAATCTTCAGCTACGCTCAAGAAGCACATGTGTGGGAGGAATCTGTGTTGAACATGTGCCACTTTCCTTGGCTTTTGAATGAATATAATTACTGTGTTTAACTGACTGACTTCCCGAGAAATATCTTTTCAAGCTGCAGGGATGGCAGGGCTGAGGAGCATGAGAAATGCTTAATATTGATTGTATGCCGCCTCCACGTGTCTACTGCTGTCCCTAGACCACTTGCCCCTTCTCCCATCACCCTGGCCTGGACTGTTGTTCCCACTTCTGCTCGTAACAGAGGTCCACGGGTCCACACATGCATCCTTGCCAAGATGCTGACAGAGGCTGGTGTTATTTAGCTTTGAGCCTTAGGTGCTATGCCCTGAAAAACAGCTGCAGAATGAAACCTAAAATGTGACAATTTTGATGAACTCAAATCCTGGACAAGGAACTTTCTTATATTTATCCTGTCCCCTACCTTCTGGTAGACACCCTTCTGTAAGAAATTCACTGCAGCTTGCCAACTGGAATAAAAAGATTGCTTATGCTGTATTTTACTATATGCCTAAAGAATTTCACATGATACAAAATATATCTCTGGAATGTTTGCATTTATTATATCTGAACAGTCTAAGCATGCTTTTTTATTATTTTTATTAAAGAAAACATTGCCTTTTCTTCATACATGCTTGTTCTTTAACAGGAGAAAGAAACACAAATTATCTATTTTTGTATTATCTGAATGTATGAAGAAAACACAACCAAGTTGCTGAAGCAGCATGGAATTTGGTCCTGCAATTTGTACCTATTTTCTGTTTTCATTTCCACTACTGAAGTGCCATGTCTCCAAGCTCTGCTTCCTAGGGTAGCAGTAGAGAGCCAGAGATCTACCTTCATGAAAATTGCTCTAAGGTCTAAAGATGGAGGGGGAAAAACCCTCAAAATCATATGTGGAAGCATGTTTTAATATAGTTTCACAGGGACCTAGATAGGATGAAAAATTTGGTCCATTTTATGAAATACAATAGGGATAAACACAAAGACTTGTACCTGGGAAGGAATAATACCATCCCCTGCAGCAATCCTGACTGGGATCAGCTCCAGTGGAAAAGGCCCTGAGGCCTGGCCAGACGGGAAGCACAGCAGGAGCTGGTGCTGGGCCCTGGAGGCAGGAGAAAGGCCACGAGCATCCTGGGCTACACCAACAACAAGGGGGAAGGATAGGGTCCTTCTACTCAGCCCTTGACAGGCTACAGTTTTAGGCCCTCCAAAACCCTAGAGACACTGATAAACCAGAGCAATTTTGGAAGAGGGTTACCAATATGGTTGGGGCACTTGCCCTGTGGCAAGTGCAGCAAGTCAAGGTTTAGCAGGCACAGTGGTGATGGGTTTACGGTTGGACTTCATGATCTTGATGGTCTTTTCCAAGCATTACGATTATGTGTTTCTGTGATTCTGTGAAGAGGCTGAGGGCGTTGGGTTTGTTCAGCCAGGAGGAGAGTTTTATATTCAAAGTTCTTGGTTTTATGCATAGTTTTTTATAAAAAAAACTTTTCAAGTTGATACTTTAAAAAAAAAAAACTCTAAATATTTTGCTGTACAAAAGATTTTAGAAATTCTTCACTTTATGTGCTCCTATGAAAAATGTTTTTTAATTTATTTTGTCATTTACTAAATCAACCTGAGATGCTCAGTTTGAGATTACCAGGCTGCACACAGGCAAAAGAAACAGTTCAAATACTGTGCGGCTTTAAGAATGCTTAAGAGGTAGCTTCAACGGGCTCTATTTTAATGTGGATGATATCACAGCACTGTTGTATTTAAACATAATAAATATCTTATTGCAGTCTACTTCCTCAAATTGCCTCAAATCTAGAACTGAACTTCAAAAGTAAGTCATTTCTGGCATTCAGTCACTGGAAAACGAGCACAATTGTAGCTCTCTTGAAAAATGGAGATTTCCTGTTGCCTTTTCAGAAAATTTAGGCATCACTCTTCCTGGCAGATCATAACTAACACACGGTACTAACCTTGGCAGCCTAAATTATCAAACAGAGGGATCATATTTCCAGGAACTGAACTGTATTTACTTATATAAACTAGCTATAATCCATATAGACTTTCTAGAATAGAGCAAGTGATTGATAAATTCTGAAAAAGGCTTTGGGATTTAGAGGTCTAAAATATTTTGTAAAATCTATTTTGCTCACAGTTGCCTCTAGAGGAAAAGAAGCAACTGCACGATACAATAACCAGGTATCGTTACCACTTTCTAACTGAGACACAAAACCCTCATTTCTTCACGTCGTCTTTCAAGCAAGTTCCTAACATCATTGGGAAGTACATTTGCAGTGATTAGTAGCACATGAAATGTTAAGTGAGTCCTTGTTAAGTAGGTGAAACTGAACAAGTAGAATAACATTCCTCCACTTCAACTCTTGGTATGCAATATAACTAGTACAATATAACTATTATACTAGCTGTGCTATTATTTACTTACATGGTATGCATGATGAAGTACATCACAATGAAACAGAAGTAAAACAAGCCAAAATAAAATAGAGAAGAAATAGATGAAATAACCCTTGAAAGCATGCCTAAAAAGCCAAGCTTGAACTTGACAGGCAGGATATGGATTGTCTGCAGCAGTGGACTCTTAACCTGGATGCAGACCAGCAGCAGTATTTGCACCACGCTTGCTGGTCCCTCTGCTTTTAAATTTCCCTTGTTCCAACAGTATCTTTATTTGACCCTGCAAGGAAACTCTGCAGGTGCATCCTTTGCTTCTTCACTCCGGCACAGTTAAAGAAAAAGCCTTGCTTTATTTCAAACCTGCCTTTGTCAGAAGCCATGCCCAAGTAGGCTCTGCCAAAGAGGTAAATCAGTGCGAGTAGAGAGTCACTAAGGTTTAGGGTTACCCTGTAACCAGACCTACACGATAAGCCTCTGGAGTTTCTTTGGAATATGAGATACGTCCACCTAGGGGGCAATAAAAGCAGATGCAGTCAAGCAATCCTTAAAGTAATTTGGCTAGAGTTAATTTGGGCCACAGCAGCAGAGCGCTGAGCCTGGCCGCATCCCTGTGTGTCCTGGAGCAGGCACCCGCCGATGGGCGTTCGCCGTCCCCAAGGCTGACGCGGACCCGGGGCTGGAGGCCCCGCAGCTCCAGGCACAACGGGGGCTGAAGTTGCAGCACAGGGACAGCAGAGAGCTCAGGAAAAAGCCCCCTCCGGTGCAGAACTAGCAGGGTGGCAGAGATACACTTGTCAAATGGTTTATAATCTAACCTGGAGTGCAGCTATGGAAACAAAAGCCAGAAACTGGTAGATTTGGATTAACCAAAGACGACGCCATGCCCATGAGTGCGCTCTTGCAGACCATGCGCTCTGCACAGGAACCAGCTAGACCCGTTTTTCACCAATTTTACTTCCCCCAGTAAAACACATCTTTCAGTGATCTACAGGGACAGAAAACATCAGCAATAAAAAATGATAACTGCAACACCTTAGCCTTGTCAACATTAAATATTTCCCCTTTCAAACAACATCCCTGGGAGTGCTAGGCAGAGAGCTGGCTGCCACAGCGTTTCCTCTGCTTGTAGAAGCAGTCAACAAGCCGAGGACGGCATCCAAAATCTGCATTCAGCTTCAGAGCCCCTCTCCTCCGACTCGTCATGTATATGTATGATCCATGCCCCTCTCTGCTCTCCGATCTCTTCTGGTTGCAGCTCTGTTATCCTTGGAAGTTGCTTTAACACCTGCCTCCTGCCCCAGCCCAAACACCACCATCTGCTGCATAGCCTGTAAGGTCTGTGAGTTGATTAGCCTAAAATATAACGAACCCTTTCTCCTCAAAGGCGCCAGGCCCAGCAGACCTAGCAGGCGCTTATTTTGCCTCCCTGGGCTGCTTTGGCACTGCTGGGTTCTGGGGGCACAGCCAAGCCCTGCAGCCTCCTCAAAGCTTTGAGCAAAACCTGCCTCCTACTAAAGCTGCTCCTCACTGCAGCCGTCCTCGGCCTTCCTCTTCAATCACCAACTTAACGAGGTGCTGAAGATGGGATGGGGATATGATGGGGTTCCACTGTTAAGACCCATCCTACAGAGCACCTGCACGTTCAGGAAACTAACCCTCATCCTCGTCTCAGGATTATACTGGTTTTACCTGCAGATCTGTCCTTTGTCCTTAAGATTTATCCTCATCTTGCCTAGAGAGTTGGAAGTTTGCTTTTAGATTTGCTAATGGTCTAAGAAGTGTTTGCATTCTGAACAATACTAAATGTTCATGCAGAGCACCTGGGTATGAAAGGGTGAGAAGCCTGACCTGCTTTCATTAGCAGGGCTCTGCGGATACTTTCTTTTTCCTGTCTCTATTGCCTTTTCAGCTCAGAACAGGGGAATTTACCCTGTGAAAAGCCAAAGCCCATGATACTGGATCCAAAATGAACATAGCTGCAGAACAGCAGTGTGGATTTTTTTTTTCTTTTTAGGATCTAGATGATCAGAATCACAAAGTTATGGAAAAAACTGTATAATATTATTTGGGAAAATTTGAGGTAGTCAAATGATTTAAACACATATGGCAGAGGGACAGAGTTAAGCAAGCATAACCGTAATCCTAAACCTCGATCTTTATTTCTGCATGTTAGTATTGTTTTAAGCAATTAATTCTAACTATTTCCATTGGCAAAGGACAATTACATTTAAAACTAGAGAAATGCCAATTCCTGAACCAGAAAGAAGTGTTCTTAGTTATACTCAGCAAATAAAGTTGTGACCACAATGAGTTGACCTCAAGTTTCTTTTGGCTAGGGGCTTTGGCCTCCGACAGGAGTGGGGCAGTGATCCCTGCAGACACTGCCAGTTGCTCCCAGTCTGTGGCAGGACTCCTCTGACCGGGTGCAAGAGCAAAATCACAAACCCGAGAACAACCCTTGATCCAGCCAGGCCGTGTGGGGCTAGGTTTGATACTGTTCAAGAAAACGACACAAAATACTTCGGGATTGTTCCTTGGGGGCGGGTGGGAGGGGGAGGGAAGTCCTACGAATTAAGAAAGCAATTAAGAAAGCAGAAATTACACAGGAACCTTTATCATACTCTGCTGTGGTACGTTCACACTTCAAATATTGCCTGTGATTGTGGCAACCCAACCCAACCTTGAAAAGGACATAGAAGAGCAGATAATCACAGAATATTGCAGAGATCAGAAATACAACAAAGAGAAAGGCAATTCTGAGGCCAAGAACTTGTTATTCAATATGATGCTCTGATACAGAACTCACAAATCAATTTCCTAAACTGCTAGTTGCCAAAATTTTGAGGTGCTTAATAAGAAACAAGTTCTTTGTACTTCCCCAGTTTCTGCTGTTCTTTGCCAAAGCACCTGCTCACCGCCACTGTCAGAGAGAGGATCATGGGCTTGACAGATCTTCAGTTCGAAACAAAAGAAAAGTTCTTACAGTAAAGAACTACAAAAAAGAGTGTCCTTTTATAAAGAATAAAACATATTTAATTATGATTGTTTCATCACACAAACCGCAGCACTGCATTATGCCATATATCACAGGGGTAACTCAGCCTTGTTTCCAACAAATTTGTGTCCTACGTCCCTATGCTTAGCCTCCAGCAATACATAAAAATTTTCTCATATTGCTTAAAAGACATTAAAGTACCTCAGCTCCCTTTTATTAGTGATTTGTCAAGAAGTAGAAGTATTTTCAACCAGTAGGCTGAACAAAACATAACCTTGAAATCACAGCTAGTCTTTTCCTTTTCAGATTGGAAGACTTAAGTGGATCTTCTTCCTAGCTTAGCTACTCTACTTTAAATAAGTTGTTCAGACTTTATTAGCTTTGAGCCTTCTTT
>JAVCKT010014114.1:0-17024 GCA_032273925.1 Rhynchotus rufescens
AGATTTCTGAGTAGTTCTGAAAGTTTGCTGCTTGGAGCTTTGTTATAAATACAAAGCTCAAAACGCAGCAGCAGAATACTAGTTTTTTGAAGATCTATTCCTGCTAGGTTCTTCCAATTTTTTCCATAAACATATTGATAAAGAATAAGGTGTCAGCAAAACAGTCTGGACTATGAAAAAATGCAACATAAATGTCCACTGAAACGCTTGCCAACTAAGGATACTTTCACTGCTCTGTCTCACAGATTTACAAAGATTTTTTTGTTGTTGTTTTATGAATAACAGCAGGTAAACTCAACTCCCAGTGATTATAGCGCCATGGGATTTTTTAGGGGAGAGCGGGAGGAAATAATATGGGGTTTTTTTTTGGAAAATATTTAATCCTGTAAATAGTATATTTTTGGGGGGGTGGGGGGTGGTTTGTATTTAAAGACAGATTAGCAATCTCATAATGTGCTCCAAGCATGCCATTCACCGTTCACTGTGGAGGGATCTAGTCACAACGAGAATATCCAAATACTCCCAGAATGCCCAATAGATTAAGAAAGAATGGATTTTTTCAGTTGATTCTGGAAGGATAAACTACTGGAAGGACATCAGAATGCATTTATCTTTCAGTTTAGCAACCAAAGTAGCTACTTGTACTGTAGTAATACTCAGGAGGCCAGTAACAGCCCAAGACCCTTAGAAGTTGTAAAAGCACAGACCAAACCACCATTCTCTTTTAAAACTTGAAAATTAACTAACCTGTCTGGCTTTTACAGTGAGGAAATTAGATACCTAGTCTGTTCCAAAGTAGTCACAACAAGTTCCAATTTCTCCAGCTCATTGCTGGATCTCCTCTCACCTTCCCATCCTGCGGAATCAGAGAGCTGCAAGCATTGGGGCAGGGGAAAAAAAAAAATCTCCATCCCTTTCTATTAGCTCTTTCCACAAACGGTGCAGCAAACTGCAATTCCTTCTGCCTTGACCATGCAGCAGCTGCACCTATACCAACCACTCAGCAAAGTGGTACTGCTTTTGGATGGCAAACTGGAAAAAAATGCACTTATTTGGTTTCTATGAACCCTTAATTTGACAGAAGTACATTATCGTATTCATTTGTTAATACAATTAACAAAACTCTTTCCAACCCTGGACACAAAGTAAGAAATGTGTAAGGACAAGACATACAGAAATATTTAAGGAAAGGATGAATAGATTCTCACAGGCCTCAATTCTTTGCACAAGGAAGAGGAGAAACAGACTGAATTCCCAATTGCAGTGAAGAGCTAAAATCCTATTTATGCTCTTTTTATTCCTAGGGGGAAAAAAGCAAAGGGAATTTCATTTGAAAGGAGCTTTTATCTCCAGCTGCAGAGCAGGAGGAATCTTTCTATGTATATGGACTTTGTATGATGTGCAACTGATTTATAAATTAAGTCACTTACGAGAGGGCCCAGTTTCGTTACTGTAGATTCTGATTTCAGGTTCTGTCCCTACATCAGCACAGCATCTGCCTCACTGCATCCTGCACAGCAGCACGTGCAAGATCACTGTGCAAGGTAACTTTGTGCAGTTGAGACTGATTAGTACTCAGAATGCATCAATGGCAAACCTGTCTTAATTCAAGACATCAAAAATAATTCCTGAAGCAAAACTATGCCTTTAGTATATAGAACCAGTTAAGGAAAGTAGATCATGAACTAGACTTACTAACTTACTAGCAGGCTCAAAATTGCTTTTCTTAAAAATAATATAGATGTTTGAAGACAACTGAAATTTTCCCTTGGAATTCATGTTCGAGATGACATCTTAGGAATGTCCTTGGGTATAAGAGCATATATTGAATATGAACCAATAAGCACAGTTATTAGCAGTAAAAGTAATTGAGAAATACTTGTTTGCCCTGCAGAATTCTGCACATCTCCTGAGACATCCCAAATTCCTGAAGCTCTGCAGGAGATGCACAGCCTTTGCATCATTAGGATCAATATCTTCTGCACCCCTTCATGTCTCAAAGTCATAGCATCAACAACACTGAGCTACTGAAATACTAAATCAAAACCAATTTAGGTTTGCTGAACAACAACAGCTGATGGACAATTTCCATTGTCTGATTAATATGCTCTATTTGGCCTGGACAAAATACTGAACACTCATTTTTCCTTAATACTGAAAAAAGCATTTGGTCAATAAATATGTTTTGAGTAATATAAGTATTATTTGGGATGGTTCTCACAATACAGGGACTGGTGAGGAATTTATTTCCAGTAGCTGCCATTGTTACTATTTATTTTTGTTTTCCAGATAACAGAACTAGGACAGATTGTTCTCATCTGTCATGTTTTATTTATCTGGGGAGCCTGGGGTTTGCATGGTAAAGGAAGTTTACTGCTTACAAGGAGTAGTAAGGTAAAACAACATAAATGTATCGCACATCTCAAAATTGCCTAGGAAGACCTTAATATTCTAGTTAGTTTCAACTATGAGAAAAAGACTGATTTTTCAAAAGACAGAATATGAGCTAGATAATTCAAGTCTAGCTCTGCTGAAAAAAAAGTTTACTTAATTTTCTGCTACATGTCCTTTCATGCAAAGGATGTCCTGTATGAAATCTCCAGAGAATAACTTCACTGTATGGGCACATATTTAAGAATAAGACTGTTTTTTGTATTTCTCCAATTTTGACCACTACTAAGGAGGAAGAGACTCCTAAGGAAATGGTTCTTACCTTTCCACTTCACTTATGTCCAAGGGCATGTTTATTATCCTGTTGATTAAAGTTATTCTGTTTAATAGAAACACAGTTTCTGATCCCTGTGATCCATGAATATTATTGCCTGGTCCATCTTTCCTTCCAGTTTGTCCTTCAGTTACAGAAAGCAACTTGTTTGCTAAATCAAGCACTCTTTTTGAAAACAAGTTGATTATTGCACGTTCTTCTAGCACACCACAATCAGTAGAACTCCATCCTGGCAACATTAGTGACATGTAATTTTCATCTGAAACAAGTCCAAAAGAGACTGGACACTGGAGCCTCAAGATATCTAGGTAGCTAACGCAGAGATTGTCTATTTCCTTATCTACACCCCATGGAAAGAGACATGACAAAAACAGTTTAGCTATATCAGTGATGTTCACAATGTTTCCTAGCAGTTGCAATTTATTTTTTCTTGAACTCTTCATTTTTTTGTGTCTTTTCATGCCACCACTTTCTTCCAAAGGCCTAACTGAACTATCTGTGTGGTCCTGGTTTTCACAAACAGTATTTACTTGCCCATTTACTGCACATATAGAGCCTGCAGTTTTATTTCTTTTTAATGTCCGTGACCTTTTTTCAGCAGTACTTTTGATTCTTTGCAGAGTATCATAGTCATGGAATGAATTTGATGACTTTAATCCATTGAGTTGAGACGTCAGCAGTTCAACAAGTCTTTCCAGATCAAATAAAAGAACATGAAAGTTTATGTTGTTCCATTTTGTCTTCATTGGTAACACAGTAAAGGATTGTTGGATGTGACCAGTATCCGGTAGCTGGGAAAAAAAAAAAAATGTTGTTTGACCAAATATAAACAGTATTAGAATTTTCTAGAGAATTGCATACAAAAAGGTCAAATACATTAATTCCATTAACTTCAAATTAATAGCATTAAATAAGCATAAATATTCATTTATCAGACAATAAGAAATAGGCTTTTGGTCCTGACATATAAGGACAAAGATACGTTTAAATACCATAATCCTGATCTCCTAATATCTTCAGTTATACAGCTATGCTACAAGTTACTTAGAAAATATTGTCAAAACTCAAATATTTCTTCTGCTAGGTCTCCTTTAAAATTGAAGGGTTGTTGAAAAGTTTTAAAGAAAAAAATCACTTTTTCCCCTCAAAATACTACTGTGAAATAAAATTTCCAATGATGCAAAAATCTTGCAAATCTTGAGAATATATGCAGTATAAATCTGAATTAAGTCTAAGATAAGGACAATGTCTTTTGTCACCTTAAACTGTACATAATTTTAAGATTACTATTTACCATTTTAAACGTTCATTGTTATCAGAAGTACAACAGACTTTGATTTCCTCCTTTTCTACAGAGCTCTTCTTGCTATGGTCCCCAAATACATCAATATGTGCTATTATCTTTAACAGGTTTAAAACAGACACCACATAAAAATTTCATGGGAAGTATAATTCAGATGCTATTCTATCTAGCTGCTTTCTTGTCTCTGAAGACCCTTTTCCACTGGGATCTAACTTTTTCTGGGAACTCTATTCCACTTAAAACACACACTTCCATTAGTTGGCAGGATTCCTATTTTTTTTTTTCAACTCCTCACTTTCTCCACACACCGATTTTCTTTACTAGGCAGATTCTATTGTTGGCTTTCTACTAAAAATGGATTTGACAAGAATAGTCTTGACATTTGCTTTACATAAAAGAAATCAAGTGGCAGAATCACATGGTTGATAAAGAAAAAAAGTCTCAAAATGTATGAGAGGTCACTTTGATACTACTGAAAATCAAGTGCTTAGTTATTTCTGAAAGTAGTCTTAATTTGTATGTAAAACAAGTCCTAAAGTGCAAGACCTGAGACTCTTTACAGATGCTTGGCATTATGTACTGTGCACTCACCTTACTGCAAATGTAACTGCATAACAAGAAAAAAGGCCTAAAATTTCCCACTGCCTACAGCATGCCATCTGCTAATTACAGCTTTATACATTTTATAATTTTATAAAATTCATGCATTATAACTGCCTATGTTCATATTCTCTGCTCAGAGCATGATTTGCTCCATTAATATAAAACTCTTGAGTCAGAAAAAAAAAGTCCTTCAGTCTATCCTAAAAGGCACGAGAAAATATTTCACAAAAATTCAGCAGTTTATTCCTGAGTGGAATTTGGGGAGGGTGTGAGTTTAATCAAAACTCCGGTAAAGGAGAGAGCAAGATCCATACATTAACATCAGATACCTCTTCTTCTGCCCTTAAAAGACCCACTTAATATACACCTGCAGCATTCAAGTACACAACAGAAGTCAGTTTGACATGTTAATAGTAGACCTTCAAGCTACTAAGTTCATTATTAAATACAAGTATAACAAAGGAATCTAACAAGAGTAAAACATCACCATGCTGTTAGGTTTGCACATGTGTATGCATATTCAATGAAGACAGCATGCGAACAATGGACACCTCATCCTGTCAAACCAGCACTGTTTAAGCAAACTCATTGTCACTAGAACTACTCAAATTTATAGTCTATCTTTAGAAATTTATGTCATAATTTCTGAAATACTAAAATGAACTTTGTAATACAAGATCACTATACTTCAATGACATTACATTAACACCCATTTACTTTCAATACCTGGTCATTTCCGTAACCTGACCTTTTAATTATTGGACAAAGACAAGAGAAATCCTGTAAAACATTTATGTTTGAATCATTTACATCTCAGTATCCCTGTGGTAATCAACAATATGCATATAAAAACAAACAAATAAAAAACACCTTAAGAACCTCAGTCACAGATAGGAATGAAGGGATGCAGATTACTGGAATTGCCACCCAGATGAGGACAGGGAACATGGTAAGGTGCAATCACACTGGCCACTGTGATATCAGTGTAAGCTCCAGGCTTATAAAATAAACGTCACACATGGTTCCTTGTAAAAGTTCACTAACTACCCTACCCCATCTCTTTAGGTTTACCTCATGGAGCTGAAAGAATTGCTTTAACTCCAACTGGCTACTTTATCTAGCAGCCTTAAATGTGAACTTACATTTCTAAAGAAAGTTCATTTCAATTCCCCACAATGCTTTGTCATTGCTGACAGGAAGTGATAAATATTTTTTCATTTGGAACAAATAGATGGAATAGCTATGTAAATGGCTTTATTTGCACAGATATTTTCTCTTTAGCTCCTGCAACAAATACAGTAATGTTACTTACATTGCACATAATAAGAAACAATTGTCTTAGGGGACAAGTATCTTGCAGAAATTTGGCAAAATATGAAACATGTAATTTTCTCATGAAATTCTCACAAAACAAATACATAAAGAATGCACAAAATGGATGGCACAGTGGAAATTACAGCATTAAATTTATTTCTAAATCCTCTGAGTCCTGGGTTGCAGGAGATGGTAGTCAATAGTAGTTTAAAAAAAAGATTGCCTCCTTGAAATGTGCTTGGTGGACAGCAGCTTGATGATTGGCAGCACAAATAGAAGACAAACGAGAAAGCCTTCAATCTGCAGCTGATGCACAGGAAGAACATGGGGAGCTGAGTTTACAATAGAGAAAACATTACCAAGCTAATGGCACAGGCAATCATTTGACCACCATGCATCTCTGATAGCAGCAGGGCATCCATTTTCAGCTAAGTGTTAGAGTACCTTTTTGCTTTCTCTGACCACTGCAGGGGTAAAACAACCCCGTGCGTGAAACCCACTGACTGGTAATAAATTACTATATTGGATACTTTTTGTTTTCTTTCAGCAATGACTTTACTGTGTATTCCTGCTATCATTACCAATTAAAGTGGAGACGGCGTTAGCAAGCCCTATCTAACTGTGTATCAGTCCCTGCGCTCCAATTGCCCTGGCGAGTAGCACAGGGTCAAGAGGCTCCTTTGACCTGTATCAGCTAAGTCCCCCTGACCACTCACTATTTGAGGCAATCTCAGCTGCACAGATGGACACTTTTGTAGACTCTATAAAGCTTAGAATATAAAGATAAATGAAATTGTGCTTTGGGCTTCAAACTGCTTTATGAGCATAAAATATTGCTGGCAAGTTTCACAAAAATCGCTGGTTTCAAACAGCACACCTTAAAATCTCCTTTACAAATACAGTACCTCTTCATCTACTGGTCAACAGCAACACCACCACCACAAACCTGACAGTCACATTTTATTTTAGAAAACCTAAGCTTTTTTTTTCTTTTTTAAATGGTGAAAAACAAGCATGAAAACATAAACTTGCCTTTCATCATAATTTCATGACATTTGCTAAAAGCAAACGCTAGGTATATAGCAGAAATGTCTATTCAACACACACTGAATTCTGCAAAGAGAGAATGGATGCTGGTAGGAGCCATGGTCACAAAGCCCAGATGCATCTTCTCATCCAACAAGGCTCTCTGTAGACAAACCGCACACCCTCTCCCATGTCTGCCCAGCCTGGAGCTTCAGGATCCCCTGGGGAGCAGTTTTTGACACTAAAAGCAGGTAGAACCTCCCAAAGTTGGCACAAACAGGGCAAGTTTGAAGGCCTCCCCTTCTAAAGTAATGCTGGCCTTATATCCAGCATGACACACAAATGGGTGCAGATATTCTCATAAGGGAAGGCATTTAGGTACCTCAATTTCTTATTAGCCAAGAGGGACAGATAATATGCCCTTAACTATGTGCATAGGTGGTGGGGGATACAGAGCCTCCTTCCCAATCATTTGCTGGAGAGGTATTTTTTTCCATCAACTAAAAAGGTTTCAGATAAATTCCAGGTAACTTCAGGAACCCCTTGAGCACATGGCACAGGCTCTCTCCAAAGGCAGTAGCAGACTAACATGTCCACATGTTTTGGATAATCTTAATTTTTGGTAACAAAGACAAGACTAAATGGGCCTTGTCCACTGTTAGGCAGCAAGAGTGGTGCTTATTTAGGTGGTCCTTTAGTTATTTTGAATACTGCATTGTTTTTGCTTGTCATCTACATCCATATTCTGCAATTGTCTCACAGACCTTTTAGTATAAAATTTTCTTCAGTTCATCAAGTTCTCTCTCAAGTTAACATTATCTTTTTCTCAAAGAAAATTACTAACTTTTCACATTCTCTTGCCCTTTATAAAAATCAGTACTGTCATATAAAAAGTCAGATGTCTGAGTTAGAGGTGCCCCAGTTCGCTTTTACCAGACTGTTCATACCTGTCCTGAACCGTCATTTATCTGAAACCAAAATCCCAATCCCTGTTGATTTTCTTCCATAAGAGTTGGTTTAAAGAACATGCACTGCACTTAATTTACATTTTTTCATTACATTATTACAGCTTTGATCATATTCTTGAAGATGTCCAAGTCTGAACTGGAATCCATCTCCCACACAGACAGGCCTACAATATTTTTAACCTCATATCAAAGCCTGTCCATCAATTTAATGGAAATTAAGTAGAGGCAACCTATTGCCTTGCAACACTAATTTCTTCCTTTTTCTTATCCCAGCAGAGAACGCTGGTCACTTTGCAGCACTTTGACAAGTAATCACAGGGTCACTTTTGATAAGTCTGTGGCAAAATGAAACTAATTAGGTCAAGGAGGAGTCTTCCAATTCAAGCTGTGTGATGGAAGTACATACAAGTAGTAACAAAGGACCGATCAACCTTTTTGTCAAGAATGGAAGACCGGTGGACAGGCAGATTGTAGGCCAGATGGATCTACCGGGTCCAAGAAACTGATAATTGTTTAGGAAAAATTGTTAGCACACTCATTGCTTAATGCAGACTGAAATGAATACTAGAAGTTTACCATTCTTTATGTTCACACTATTGCTCTTTCCATCAAAAAAGGTCAAACTTTTTCTTAGATTAAATGCAAGTGTAAACACGTTTTTCTGGAGTCATACCATATCACTGCCGCTATCAAAGAATAGTCTACAGATTAATTTTCAGAACCATACAAACCTATTTTCCACATTTTTTCTTTAAATATGTAACAGCAGGAAATTTTTACTTTGTTCTAGAGTTCAATTCTAAGGCACATCTTATCTGAAAGGTGACCTTGAATACAATGCCTTTATCAAAAGTCACTTCTCTAATTTTATTCAAAAAGTTATCAAAATGAATGCATCCATCTCAAGCAAGACCTATTGGTCTTCTACACTAAAGACAGCCTCTGTATCACAAAAATCTTAGAAGGAAAGGAAGACTATAGATATTTTTATATAAAAAGCATCTTTATAAATTATATTAGTTTAAATATTTAACATATGAATACTATTTCTACTTCTTCATATATTACCTTACTTGGAACACTGAAGTAAATTCTTTAACCAAAAGACATTTTTCTAGTAAGAGTTCAAAACCATCGCACTATTTTCTTCAACTTCTATTTCATTGATAGCGCTTGTCTAGGTTATATCAAGACAGCAGCTACATCTGTGCCACCTGTTTTCATCACACTATGCTTTCCTCAACAGTTGCATTATAACAATAGAACTGCCTAACCTTCAAAGAAAACAGTATTTGAAGATGATGAATATTCTCAGACATGTCATTTAGCCTTGTTTCTTTCCCACAAGTATTGCAAGAATTGACCAAATCTAATCATAAGTTAATAGATTAAGTTTTGAGTATTCATAATATATATATATAAAATGTACTATATTAAAACCAGGAGGAGGACATCAGACAGTGCTCTTTCTTGTGCAGACTAAGTTTCAGTATCAGCTTCAGAAGGGAACTTTGGGCAAGCTCTGCAGATGGCAATTCTATGAGTGTTTGTTAACTGTTAGCGTGCTTCTGTGGAAGACACTGCTTTTTTGTTCTGAGCAGGTGCAAGGGCATCAAGTTGACCTTACTATTTAATGATATTTTTATTCACTAAAATAACACGAAACAGACTATATTTTAAAGGCCAAGCACTTAAATATAAATAGAATAGAAAATTAGGACAAGCGTAAACAAACTTAACATTAAGACTTTAGAAAGCACTCAATACAAGGAAGATACAAATATCAGACAAGAATGACTGAACGATGTTTTTAAAAAGTCACAGAAACAGGAGGGAATGGCATGACAGTTGAGGTAAAGTAGTAACAGCTGTTTGCTTCAATAAATGGTTCTCCAATGAAAAATACTTCACAAGGACTACTGATAACTTCAGAATTGCTTTTCATAGAAGGTACCTGTAACAGTTCTATAGCTTTAACAGAGGATCCAATTAGATGTCTACACAAAGAAAATATAAGTCTTTTAAGACATCTTCAATATAACAAAGAAAAATACAGGAAAGTATATAAAAAGCATAAGCAATGTTTAACAAACAGGTAGGTTTTAGCTGTCTCGCAGCCTGTGTAAACACTGCTGTGAGATCACAAACAGCTCCTTCCTTTCCCTTTGCATTGATGAAATCAATGGAGATAGCACTGAAGACAAGAGGAATTCCTCACTTACCAGAGGGACAGATTCAGGAAGCCAGAGCAAGTTTCAGCAGAGCTGATATGATGACAGTCCATGATATCACTATCTGGCACAAAATTAATCTCGTAACACAACTACATTATTGTAGTTACATTACCAGGCTGGTTCCTTGATAAAAATATCTAACTTAAATTTCACAGAATATGTACTCTTGAATTGCTTTTATCTCAGAAACACATGATTTACATGCTGACGTCTTTACTTTGCTCATTTTCTCATTACAGTTTATTATTCTACTCAGTATTACCCTAACACAGAGCACCAATCCCAGGAAAAGCACAGAAATATTCTGGAACCACCACCATAAAGATGACCGATGCTCAGGAGAAACATCCCACCTCTTTGTTTTACTCTGGTCTTGAATTTCTGCTTCTTACAAATAATCAAAATCTGAAATTCCTCATATTAAATTAATTGGAAAGAATCTATAACTAACTCAATATGGCTTACAGCATTGTTCCCGATTTCTTATCGGTAAGCATAACTTATTTGTGCTTCTAGTTCATTTCTGTTTTATTATTAGTTCTTCCAATAGTAAGATTTAACTAAAATATCATCTTCCAGGCTTGCATTCTAAGTTTCACTTTTAAATTACATCCTTTCTCTTACTGAAACATCTAACTTCTTTGACAGACTAGATTTGTTTTCTGCAGTAATATCACACTCTAACAGAGCTGATGTTAATCCTATTATATACACATTTTCTGCATATCTCCTTATTTCTTCTTTTAAACTGATAGAAAAATGAACACTGTCTTTCCACTGAACAAATACATGCATTTCAGTATACTATTACATAACTGAAGATGAACAAACATTAGTTATATGGATTTAAAATGTTGAGAGGTACTAAACACATGTTAAAGTAGCAGGTACTCAAATACACAAACATACCTAAGATTCTCATAATTGCTCAAATACAAATATACTTTTCCCACTCATCTTTTTCTTTTCTTACTCACACATATGTGAAAAGCAGTAATTAAAATTCCTTTTCTGGTCCAAGTCTTCAGTAAGATAATTCAGCAAACCAAAGACTTCAATAAAGAGCATTTGGACAATCATTAATTGCACAAATTTTATACGCCGCTCCTCCATCATCTTTACATAGAACCTTAAACACACTATTTACACTGAAACTGATGAAAATATCAGTGCATGTCAAAGACATTCACATCCGAATTTTTAAGAGTTCCCTGCATTTCACTTTAAACATGAGGCTTTTACAGCATCAGGAAAACAACTCCCAGAAATATCCAGTTTTACGTGGATCAATGAAATCTTCGTATGAACCGCTGAAGCTTTTTTTTTTTATCATTAAAAAAATACACAGTCTCAATTTTCAAAAAATAACTATGACTTGAAAGTATAATGAGAGCTAGTCCAAAGAAAGACCAAACGCACACAATCTAGTGTGTAGTCTATTGTAATTAAGACTAGTGATTCAATACCTATTGCTACTGGCCAGGTATCATAGCAACCTTATGTCAGTGAATACTGCTGGAAAACTGTTCAGCACCAGCCAGACTATGCTTCGGGAAAATCTACAATGGCACTACAGATTGTCAACATCTGTGGGGGTTGTTACTGGGAGAACAACAAAGAAATCTGCTTTAAAAAAAATCTTGCATAGAAAAAAGTCTATTTTCTATGGAGATACTACAGGAGCACTACAAAAATGAAAATGAAAACAAATTCCTCTTAACTGGAAGGAAAGATCATTTCTGTCATTAGTCATATAGCTTATATATCTACATCCTAATATATCCATCCATATAAGCTAGAGAGTTGAAATAACACTTATTTCATTGTCAGTGTTCGTGTACATCCCAAAAGTACTAACTTTGTGCATCATTTTACATACACACAGTTTATCATCTGTACTAATCTGAAAACAGAGCAACTTTTAAAATAATATTTAAATTTCATACATAAACTCCAGATAGTCTTGTATAAATCTGCAAAAAAAAGAAAAAACAGGTTACTATGAACAAGAACCCACTATTGATTTTTCTGCGGTGCAGTAAAGCATCTCCATTCTATTTGGCTGCTGTCAAAGCCACTCTTTAACAGCTGGAGTCAAATTGCACTATTTACAGCAAGAGCCCTTGTCAAGTGGACCATAAGTATTCTAACAATACACTATTCAAATGGCACTTTGCCACACAAATTGCTGACTTGATGAATACCCTATGTCAATGACTAAGGCCAATATAAAAGTTTCATTTTTATGAGAGGTTTTACATTCACATATTAAGTAAAGCTTTCTTGAAGAACTATTAAGCCATATATTTCAGGTCTTTCAGCATTGAAAATAATTAAAATCTGTTTAAATATATCAAGGGAATTTGACAACATTAATATGGATCTTGTGTTAACTGCATTTGTCACACTGGTCTGTTATTGGTACTCCCACTGGCACGTGCAGCACAATAAAAGAATTTAAATAGCCAAAACACCATGAAATCAAAGCATTCTGCTTTTGTATCTGTGATTTACATCATGACAAATGTTTTGAAAGAAAACCTTTGAAGTTCGACCATTATGCGAGGCTATTTTTCCTCCTTTTTTTTCAAAGCATAAAGAGACCATTACCTTTCAGGCATTGTTTTGCCTTAAATATAGTTGTAATAAAATAAAGAATATTAAAAAAATCACAGTGCTGAATCTCATTCACTATCTTCACACAGATTTTTCCTCACAGTACAAAGGAATGATAATTTACAACTATAAAACCCACAGAATATAGTATCTAACTTGACTTTCCATTATATAAAGCTTTAAAAATTGAAAGCAAATATTCTGTACTAAAATATTAAGTTAGGATTTAAATGAAGATTGATATGAAATGCTTTAGAAAAAAAGTGTGCTGCTTATTCTTTAGTAAAGCAGAACTGTTTTAAATAATGTAGTGTTTTGTGAAATTTCTGATACATAATTTTCCAAAGAAAAAAAATAATAATCACATATTGAATGTGTATATAAACTTTTGCTAATTTGCAAGTTCTGCATTAGCTTCATCAGCGTAGCCATTATTCACAAAAACATAGCACGGAGTGTTGAATCTACCAAGTTCCACAGAATACCAACTAATTTCATGCAATTGAATTTCAGAAGACTATATCAAAATGTTTTAATACACACATCCAGTGGCTAGAAAGTGTCAATACAGTTCTTCTAAAGTTTCTGGAATAGCATTATAAGGGGGAGGCAGGCGTCCATCATTATAGTATTGCTAGGTTCACCTACACATTGTATGTATAGCCTCTGGCCTCTCTCATTCCCTAAGTAAGCTCTAGCGGGGATGGAAGTGAGAAAGAATGCCAGCTCGTGAAGGATAGAGGATTTTTAGATTAGAAACGGCTTTCCAGGTGCATATCTTTGTTTCTATACAAAATAAAATATTTATTATGGTGTAAGTCTTAAAATAATGTGACTGCATTATTGCCATGAATACAACAATAAAAAAGTAAAAAGAGAAGGTGAAATGACTATCCCTTTTCTTTCAGTAAAAAAGAAAACAAAAAACACTTTGGAACAAGATAATTTTAGAAAATGTAAGCATCAAAACAAGAAACAATGCAGAATCAGAACTGAGGTATCTCATCAAATAACATGCTACAAATACTATTATGACTCCCACTGCTACACACTAGTGTGACACTGCTTCCAAATTAAAATCATAGCAATCATAATCAAAGCTTCCCATTTCAAAAGCAACCAAAACACAGTTCCCTATATTCCATAAGTACCAAGTTTTCTTTCCAATCACTTTCTTAAACTGATACAATTTTCAATTTAAATGGATTACTCCATCTATGTTCCAAAGACAACTATTAACTTTTTCTGTGGTTCCTCTTTTAAAACGCAAGAAGAATCTACTCCTTTAAGTAACAGTGCGATCAGATTCTGTGTCAATGGCCAACTCATGCACCATCTGCCCCACAAGATGCTCAGCAGGATTATGCTCTAATAAGACTTTTCAGCAAATGGCATGAAAAAGAACTTTAGAAATTGGACTAAGGTTAGTCAAAGGTCAAAGACAAAGATAAAGAGTTAAACCACCATCAGTTTGAGCTCAAAAGTACATTTAAATTTGTAAATACAATAAAGAAAGACCAGAAAATTTGGAAACGAAACCTGGATTAAACTATTACATAAGACTGAATTTTGGAAAAAACATTTTTTTAGGCACTACAATTAAAGCCAAAAAGTTAAGCACCAGAAATCATTTGAAGGCTTTTTCACAGTTGTTAACCGAAAATGTTGCTTTTGGCTATGCCATAACTGCAAGAAAGTATTTATGATTTAGGATTGAAAATTAGTGCATATGACTTCCGCTGGTGCACTGCAGAGAGCAGATTTCCCAAAACTCTTTATTAAAGGGTGATAAACACAAACAATGAACTTCCATTCTCAAAGGAGTTTGCTGTCAAGAGCTCAATACACTCGCTCACTCCTCACAGGCAAACTAGGTACTAGAAAGAGACATGTATTATTACCTTCCTGAAAGAATTGAATTTGCATTTTTATTAAAATTGTGAGTTTTAATAGTTGGTTTTACATGTAGAATGCAGCTTTTTACATGCTAAACAACTGATATTTAAGATACAAACAAAATGAATATTGCAATTTTACATCTGCCTCTCCATCTGGTATCCCTGTACTTGTTTTTTCAGCTCGTTTCACTAGTTTCAGTTTGGAATTTATTGCAAATTCCCCTCCCTCAAAACCATATCTTCTCCATTGCTATTATTTGTCTGATTATTTAAAAAAAAACACAAAAAAAACAAAAAAACAAGGAGATAAAGCAGATAAAGCCAGTCCCATGTCTACTTCCAAATACCTCCTTAACACTGGGGCTACATGTGTGGCACAGTATCTTATCAAAAACAGCACCATCCTCCCTCTAACCAATGAACTGCCAAATTTAATTGCATTAATATAAATGCAGACACTTACACACTGCTCTACCCTGATATCCAGAGCAAAGAGAAACACCCAATAAAAACAAGCATTGAATCACAACAGAAACCTGCACTTTTGCAGCAATACGGCAGGGGAAAGACCAATGGCTTTGTGCTGGAGGTACTTCTAGATAGATGCCGAATCTAATGGCAGTCATAGGCCAGTAGCATAAGGAAATGGGGTCTAATTGCAGGCGCCAAGTCTTTGAGAATTGTCTTCTAGAGTAACTTACTGAAAGTCATTCTCTATCTTTCCCACTTGATTTACTGAAATGGAGTTGAAAGCATAGAAACTGAGCCAACAGGACCAAGGTTGTACAAATTAAATCCACATCTTCACACCTTTTAGAGAGGTTACATATTAACCAAAGTGAAGGGCTGAAGAATTCGGATCAAGACTCTTCGTTGTTAAATTCTCTACTCTTCATTCTTACCTTACCAGAAGTTTTCTCTGTATGAGTAAGATTGTGAGAGGCCATGCCCCGCTTGCAGGAGCTAGAGAACTTGTATGCAGTGTCTTTATGTCTTTTTGAATCTTGAGATATAGGAAGTAGAGCACCTGCCATTAAATATTCTGACTCGTCAATGGACGAAAGAATGGCTTTTGCTGTTTCACCTGTTTCATGCCGTTCTAGTGTACCTAGAGAAACACAACAAAGTTTTTTTCAAGGAACTACAGTACTTCATACTTATATCAGTGCAAATATCATAGCGTTAACATGACACATTTCATGTCAGCAGAGAAATTACGATTCTGTTTGCAGATGGAACAGTTCCACACTCCATCCTCTAAAAAAATTAATAAAACTACCTATTCCACAGTATTACTAATTAAAAATATTAAAGCTTAATTTCTTATAAAGAAATCACAGCAGCAAGTAGGGGTCAATTGAGAAGCATCTCAAAAAATGTAGTAGAAGAAATTAAGGAAAACACCACTTTCCCTCTATTTAAATCAAAGCATCTTTTTCTCACAAAGTCTTCAAACACACATATATATCTTTTAAATACATATACACACACACATATATCATTAACCCTAAACAATAACAGATTTATGTAATATTTTAGTGCTGTCCTCTAGTGTTCTGGATTACAAATAGCAAGGGAAAGATGAAAGTTTTTCTTTCATCCTCCAAAATTTTCTTTTTGGAACTTTAATTTAAACATATGAGAATATTACACATAGGTTAACAGGCAATAATGTGAATACAATGTTTAGGAGTCTTTTTTTACCGTTCGTGTGGCTCTACGAAAATTGCTTCCTTTAAGTGTTATACCCAGAACATGACTGGAATGTTATTCTCCAAGGAACAGTTTTTCCTCCTCTTAGCTTTTCCTTTCTCTATTTTTCTCTCCCCTTTCACTTTTCATTTTTACTGTAACCTACTCTAATTCTTAGAGAAAAACAAAAACAAATAAGAAAACAACAGTGAAAGGGGACCATTTGCATCCCACATGCTCTTTGTCTCGACCTGGAGCATCTCCTATGAGGACAGGCTGAGGGAGCTTCATATATAAACTCTAGCTGTTCAGCTTAAAGAGAAGGCCAAGAGGGGATCTCATCAGTGTTATAGTTACCTTAACAGAGCAGGTCAAGAGGATGGGGCCTGAGTATTATCCGTGGTGCCCAGCAAGAGGACTAGAAGCAACAGCCACAAACACACAGAGGAAGTTGCCAGCTGAATTTGAAGAAAAACTTGTTGACTGTGAGGGTAAGAGAGCACTGGAACAGATAGCCCAGAGAGATTGTAGAATCTCCTTCTCTAGAGATATTCAAAACCTGCCTGGTTGGGATTCTGTGCAACATGCTCTAGGGAACTCTACTTGTGCTGGGGGGTCAGACTAGATCATCTCCCAAGGTCCCTT
>JAVCKT010014117.1:0-19575 GCA_032273925.1 Rhynchotus rufescens
CCCATCCCATTCCCTGTCCCTATCCCAACCGGGCGCTCCCGCACGTTTCAGGACGCACCGGCTCGTGTAATTAAAACCCGGGCGCTGTAAATCAGCGACTCGGCACGATCGTAAAACCAAACGGGCACCAAGAGCATCCACTGCAGGAGCGACACCGAATGCTGATGCTGCGGAACCGGCTGTCTGTCCATCCCTGTGTCCATCCATCCGTCCGTGTGTCCGTCCGCAGCCCCGGGACGCGGCCGCGCAGGCGATGCCCTCCCCGTGCCTGCCCGGGAACGGCAGCGCTCCTGCGTTATTAACTCTACTGAAAGGCAGAGTGGGTGTATAAATCAACAAAAATAATTCATGAGAGTCATTAGCTCCTCAAAGACGGGCTCCTTTACGGCTGGCTTTAAATTAAAATTAAAAGAAAAAAAAAAAGGGAAAAAGAAAAACGCACTGCGCTCTGAAACGGCAGCTCTTAACGCACATCAAACACGTTGCCTCCCGCCGCTGCTCCGTCGAAGGAAATTAAATTAGCATCCTTAATTCACCCTCTGGCTAGCGGGTTTATATTAACAGCTCCTTCTGGTTGGGTGTGGGAAGCACGGCAGCCCAACCGCAGCCTTCCTCCTCGTCCCTCTCCTCCTCCTCCTCCTCGCAGGGCTGTGTCCCCAGCCCCTGCACGGTGGCACCCACCAGCCACGTGTGTCCTCCCACCTTAGCATCTTATCAGGGGAGGGGGCAAACAGCAGCCTTAACAGGGGGCTTCAGAGGAGGACATGCCTTGGGCAGGGGACAAAAGCATCAAAAATTGATTTTTCCCTCCATTTCAGGCAGTTTTGCCCTGGTGCACAGAAGAAAGGCCGTGCCCGCATCACCACCACCGGCTCCGAGCGGGAAAGCAATTTGCTGAAGGCGTTTATTGCTACCAGGGCCTGAAAACTACCCCCAATCACTCGGCATTTTCTTTCTATTTTCCCCTTCCTTCCCATTTTTTCTCCTCCTTTCTTGTTTCCCAAAGAGAAGGGCCCTGCTGGGAGGCCACAGGGGACGGAGCAGCCCAGGGCCCTGCCAGCCCCTCAGGAAAGAGCATCTGAGCGGGGGAGCCGTTTTGGGGCGAGATCAGGTTTTTTCCCCGCTCTTCCCCTTTTTGTTCTTCCTTAGGGAGGACAAAGGCAGCCTCAGCTCCAGGCAGGCAGCACCAGCAATCCCAAGAAAAAACACCAGAAATAAAAAAAACAATTTTTATGTAAACATCCTCAAAGTGAGGGAAAATTTGAGGGAGGGGGAAGGACAAGGATGTGGAAACAAAAACACCCCACTCGGTCTTGCTTGTGTTTGCATGGGCAAATACGAGTGGCAGCGGAGCGGGAGCCCTTCCCTGCACGATGAAAGGAGAATAAACGCGGCTCAAAGTTTTCCCGCAGGCATCGGAAGCCGTTTGAAGCGCTGGAAAACGTTTTTGAATGGAGGCCAGAGCGGGGCCGGAGCCGGCTGCAAGCAGCTCTCATTTTCCACCCCTTTTTTGCAGCTTTCCCCCCAGGGAGCTGCGTTTTCAGGGATGGGTGTCCTGGGTGGGTGCTGAGGAGCAGGATGGGGCTGGTGCGGCGCTGCATGCATGCATGGCCCCCATATCACGGGCACTAAGGAGCAGCAGTAACGAGGGGCTCTGCTGCAGAGACCCCGCGCTGCAGCGGGGCTGCCTCCCCGGAGAGGCCCCAGCTCCATCCAGGGAGGCACACGGAGAAGGGAGACAGAGCTCCGTCTTAATCACACTCGACTGCTGCTTGCACGTGAGTGTACTCACATGCATGTACATGCAGCACCGTGCATGCGCCTGCAGGACACCAAGGGATCTCCACTTGGAAAAGCATCCAAGGAGCAGCTTTTCTCCATGCCCAGGCACCCTCCTCAGTCACTGGGGTGAAGGAGCAACGAGGTAGCCCTGTTCCCAAGCAGGATGGATGGGGAGGAAGCGGAGGGAGCGAAGGCCACGCTGGGGTCCCCCCTCACCACTCCCATCAAAGTCAGTGTCATCCTGCAGAGGAAGATGATGGTAATTCATCCCTCCGTCCCCTTGTGTGGTCCTCGCCATGGCAATGGTGGGTGACGGGAACGGTGCTGCCACACCAGCCCTTCACCCCCACCTCATTTTGGGGTTTCTGGGGGGTGAAATCACACAGTCGCACTGGGGCAATTGCAGCACAAGAACAGCCGAAATCCCCAACACCCCAAGCAACTGGGGTGGGTCACAGCTTTGGGGCAATTCAGGCTCTTTTCGCCCCCTCCAAGCCCCATGTCTGAGCACAGGGACAGCAGCAGCACTGGGACAGAGCAGGACTCGTCTCACCAGAGTGCCACACAGCCCCGCTATGGGGCAGGACACAGAACGGGGCACATGCAGCCCCACCGAGGGGGTCCGAGCAGGGGACAGGCCCCCAGCTCCGCCCTCCTCCCATCCGCACGCCCTGGGCCTGGCTGTCACGAGCTGGAGGGGTCTCAGCAGGCGCGGCGGCGCTCATTGCTATTCCGTCCCCGCGCCGCGGCAGCTGGCGGGACCGCGACGAGTGACGGCGGTGACAGGTAGCGGCAGGCGCGGGGACAGCGGCGCCCGCAGCGCAGCAGGGCGCCCGGCGGCACCGCGATCCGGTGCGCGGGGCTGGTGCCGGGGAGACCCTCTGCAATCTGAGATTGGGGCAGCTCAGTGCATGCAATGCAGCCAGGAGGACCCAATTGCTTGGCGATGGAGCTGGCTTCCTGCTGCAAATCGCCACAGGAATTGGGCAGGGTGTCCCGGGCAGAAGGAAGGGCATCCCAGCAATCCATGAGCATCGATCCAAGAGGATGAGCCCCTGTGCCAGCCCCAGCGCCCGCCGCCGTCTCTGGGGAGCCGCGGGGCCGAGGCTGGCGCAGCCGGGCAGCGCCGGCTGCACGGACAATTAAGGGAAGTGCAAATTGTCAGAGCTGGTGATTAACGCTGCCTCCAAATCCGCATGAATATTAAAAGCCGACATTGCCCAGGCTCCCTGCACAATGAATTCTGCATGAATCTTAAGATAAATCGTTTGGATAACTTAGCAGCAGCTGTACTCCCTGGCCACCAACTGCCTCCGAAAATCATTCCGAGGCAGCCAAGAGGAGCAGGGAAGAGGCTGGGAGAGCAGGAGCAGTCTCAGCCGCGGGCTTGGCGGTGCCAGGAGCGAGACAGGGCACCCGGGACTCTCCCGGCTCCATCCCAAGAGCTGATCCCTCCACACGCTTGCATTTCAGCCAAGGGCATCTTTGCACCCAGATGGAGCCGAGGTCCCTGGTTGCTTCTTGAGCAGCCTCAGGCTCCCCCAGAACAGGGACATCCATTGTCCCCCCTCACAGCCCGAGGTGTCCCCGAGCATCCCCGGGCAGGCGCCGTGTTCCTGCAGCGGCCGCGCTCCTTCCTGGCAGGATGCAGGGAGGAGACACAGAACCAGAACCTTGGCTGCTCCTGCGTGCCCATAAATCCGGTATCCCCGCGGGCGCTCCGGGGAAGGAGCAGGACGGCAGCGAGGACAGCGCTGAGCGAGGAATGACAATGTGGCCGTGGAGGCGACACGGGTGGCCGGCTGCCAGGACGGGGCTTGCCGGGGATGCACGGACACGGCAGGGAATGGGGCGTCGGAGGAGGCGCTTCCACCGGGCCAGGGCAATCGGAAGCACCGATGTTTCCTTGCAAATATCCCAAGCAAGTATTTCCTTGGTCTGAATGAGACTGAGCCCAGCATGCTGGACCTGCACCATGCTCGGAATTGCAATCCGGACACAGCACAGCAAACCTGCAGGAATGCAGCAAGCCTGCACCCGGACAAGCTATGGGATGGACTCCCCCAACTCATTTTGGGGCTAAAACTCCTCTCGCTTGCTCCCGGATGCAGTTTGGTGTCCTGCAGGAGGGACCTGTGCCCCAGGCGCACGCAGGGCACCAGCATCCTGCTCCATCCTGCTCCATCCACAGCGCCATGCAGCTCCGTGCCCTCAATCCCTGCGCGCCAGGGCCCAGCCAGGCACCCTCCCGCAGAGTCACCAGCCCCACAGCACATAAATCAGCACATCAGGTGTGAGCAGCAAGAGGAGATTAAACCCAGGAGGAGCAGATTGAATCAGGGGCCGTTAACAGATTAAATCATTACTTGCAATCAGATTAGCACACAAGCACCACGAAGCTAGTGCAGCCTGGGGCACTGGAATGAACTTCCCTGGTGTTTCAGCCCCAGGAGCACATGCAGCAGAGCCCTGCACCCCGACACTGCTGCACGCCAGGGCTCCCACATCCTGCCTGCTCCATTGCATCTTGCACCTTCCCCTACAGCTCCTGCATCCTGCCTGCTCCATTGGA
Source organism: Rhynchotus rufescens (assembly GCA_032273925.1). NCBI lineage: Eukaryota > Metazoa > Chordata > Aves > Tinamiformes > Tinamidae > Rhynchotus > Rhynchotus rufescens. The sequence continues at coordinate 4,355 of JAVCKT010014117.1, forward strand.
TCTTGCACCCTCCATGGCTCCCACATCCTTCCAGCTCCCTGGGATCTTGCACCCTCCACGGCTCCAAAATCCTGCCTGTTCCCAGGATCCTGCACCCTCTCCATGCCCCCCCCATCCTACCTGCTCCATTGGATCTTGCACCTTCCATGGATCTCACATGCTCCACTGGATCCCTGGGATCTTGCACACTCCATCCCCTCAGACCTCCAACCAGCAGACAACCCCCAGCCCGGCCCTTTTATCCGCTCTTCCCGGCTCTGCTCCAGCCTTTCCTAATTGAGCAATGCAATTAGCAGCGCCCTGGTACCTGGTGGGAATTAGCTGCCCGTAGCGGCAGCACCTGCGCCCTGCCCTTCTCGTGCTGTGCTGGGCACCACGCACAGAACCAGCGCCGCGGCCCAGTCTGCCCAGACAGAAACCTCTGCTTTCTTCTTCAGAAACACTCCTATCTTATCTGCTTTTCTGAATTCACCTTTTGTGGTTTTCTTTTCTCCTTCTCTACCCTGTTTCCCTCCAAAATAAAGGAGCAGGAAGGGCGGGTGCCCAGTGCGCAGCCCCAGCTCCAAGGAGCTCCCAGGGCTGCAGAGAGGAGGCAGAGAAGTGACAATAAAAGGCTGCAAACAAAGGGAAAATGGCTTTTTTTCCCCCACTTCTTTTCCAACCTTTCACTGAAAAAAAAAAAAAAACCCAATGGCTTGAAATAAAGCCAAGCCAGTCCTGCGGGCGGACGTGCCGTGCGGATCCGTGGCCAGGACGGCAAAGCCTTTCTTCCCGAAATTCCTCCTTGTCCGTGATGGCAGGAGCGAGCCGGAGCTGCCGCAACAACCCTCGGGAACAAGCGTTATTATGCGGTGTGACAATATTTGATGAATTCCTACGTGCCTAGGGGAAGGGACTAAGTAGGTGAATAAAGTGGGAATCTTCTCTGTGACAATCAATACTCCTCCAATTGAACCGTCTCCACAGAGGTGACATTTTGATTTTTCTTCTTTGGACACATTAGGTGGATTTATGTCCTCACGAAGCAGAAGCAGCGGGAATGGGAGCAGGGGCTGTGGGTTGGCACTTACTGGGCACGGCTGCGGGCGAGAGGACGGGGACAGGGTGTTGGAACCGGAGCAATGAGGTTGGAGCTGCAGCCGGTGCCGGACAGGGATCGCCAGGGACAGCGCCAGGTTCCCAGGAGCGGGTGACGGGAATGGGGCTCTCCTGCGGGCTCCCCTGCCAGGAGCTCTGGCAGCTCCCACATTTCCCAGGCACTTTCCATAGGAAACGTCTCCTTTCCAACCCACCGGCATCCACATCCCCATCACCATGCGTGCTCCCTCCCCAGCGCTTCCCGGGATTCCTGTCACATCATCCCACTCCAGAGCTAATGACTCATCCCCAGCACGGCCATTTGTTTGTGCTGGTTTCAGACAGACTAATGGTTTTAATGGCACATAATCATTTTTCAGAAGTCATTTGATGCTACTAATCACGGCGGTGATATGCCACGACGGGATGTGTAATGACGTGCTGAACAGGAGAAACGGCACGCGGGTCCTCCGCTCTTCCCAGCGCAATCTATATTTTACCACATCCCAATGCCTAGTGATACTTACAGCTGTTAATAAATGACTATTTAGGCACTTCCTTTTTTTTTTTTCTTTTCTCCAGCGGGCGATAAAATAATTTTGCATTACGGTGCAGCGAGCGCGTGGACACGGCGCCTGCGCTCGCTGCACGGGAAACCCATGCGAGGGCTGTTCCCTGCTCATCTTCCCCCCTATAACATTATATATGCACCCGCCGACGCGTTTTCATCCTTTCCCTCTAATGTCACACACACACACGTGCCATCCCATTTCCATTCGCTCCCCAACGCCGCAAACGGAGGTGCCGGCGGCAGGAGCAAGGCGCCTTTGCAGCGCGCGAGCCGTGCCGGGTCGCCGGCTCCCCTCTATCCATCATCCCTAATTAAGCAGACGGTGATTGCTGCCGGGTCCCTCCTCCGCTGCCGGTGTTCCCGGGGGTCGCGGCGGCTCCGGGGCCGGCGCGGGAGCAGCCGCGGGGGCGGGAGGCGGCGCTGCCTCCGCTTGCTGGAAAGCCCTCCGGTACCTGCGCTGCTGCAGGGGCGTGCGCGGCGGCTGGCAGCTAAATTATAGGTCTGGGATGCGCACGTTGAGGCTTCCTGAAGCGCTGCTGCCTGCTCTTCCCTGCTCCATGCTTTTTTTCCTGGCTTTTCCAGGGTGGCAGCGGGGAGATCCATGCACAGAGGCCCCGGTACTACACAGGCTGCAGCTCTTCTACCAGTGCCACCAACTCCCGTAACCTGCAACCAGAGGGGACCAAGTCGGGGCACTAAAACCCCTTTATTCCCTTGGCCGCAGAGGCTGCGCTGCCCTTCCGAGCGTCGGCTCCCAGGCTGAGCCAGGCTCCCCGGAGCCAGGCTCTGGAACAGGGATGGGAGACGGGAGCAGCAGCACCAGGACCTCCCCCAGCCCAGGGCCTCCCCATGCTGGGACACCCCCAGTGGCCTGGACCCCCTGGATCCCCCAGACCAGGACCCCCTCCAGACCCTCCAAGGGCTGGGGTACCCCTAAGGATTGGGATTCCACTCTCTGGATCTGGGACCGCCTCAGGGCTGGAATCCCCTGGATCTGGGACCCCATGGTCTGGGACCCCCTGGTCTGGGACCCCCTGGTCTGGGACCCCCCTGGATTTGGGACCCCCCTGGATTTGGGAGCCCCCTTGTCTGGGACCCCCCTGCATCCCATGCTCCAGGGCCAGGAGCGGGGGCAGCAGCGGCTGCTCCTGCGGCTCCCGGCACTCCGAGACCTCTCTCGGCACTCGCAGGTTTAGTCCTGCCTCTGCCGCAGCCCCGTGCCCGTCTCTCCCCCGGGAAAGCACCAATTCCGGGGGCTTTGTTCGCAAACGTATTTCCCACTGTGCAAACCCGCGACACGGGATCTGCGCAGCTCCCTCCTCCCCTGCGGCGCCGCCGGCACCGTTGCTCCACTGCGGATTCGGCTCCTGCGGGAAGGCCGGCCGGGGAGGGGGCCGCGTGGCCGCCCTGCCGGGAGAATCCATCGGGAGCTGAGCTGAACTGGGAACAAGGGCCGGGGCAGGGGCGGGATGGGGAGGGAAGGGAGATGGAGGTGGGAATTGCAGGGAAGAGCCCTCAGGGAGCAGGGGATGAATCCAGCCTGATTGAAAACTGGACTTCAGCGAGGCAAGAAAAGCTCCGAATTTGGATACTCTTTGCGTTGCTGAGGCACTAGCGGGTTTCTGGTTCAGACGAGGTCCCACACGGGAGCAGAGGCTGCCCAGGGTGCTGGTCCCATGGGACGGGCATCCCGAGATGGGACGGGCATCCCGAGACCTTCTCCGTCAGCTGCTTTTCCTTCCTTTCCTCCCACTCCTGCTTTTTGATCGACACCTCACCTTGCCTTCACAGCGGCTATTTACAAAGCTGTCAGGAGGGTCTGGCATTTGGCCGTCCAGTTTTTACTGAGTGAGTCTCTAACAGCCCCTAACCCGGGTGCTGACAGGGCCGGGGCCAAGGCAGTGCCGCCCAGCCTTTCCCTGCCTCTTTGGGCTGTGTTTTCCCCAGGATTGGGTTTTCTCCTCCAGTTCCATCCCACGGATGTGGGAACAACCCAAGCAGGAGCCAAGCGCCCGTCTTCAGCCGTGCAGCCCGTCCCACTCCATGGGGTGTTTGGACATTCCCAGGGAACCATCCCACAGGGTCCTCATGCTGGGAATGGCAAAGGAAGGAAGGAAGAACTCACCGGAGCGTCTCCCTGTCTCCCTGTGTGCAGGAACCGGCCGCGGATCCCGGTCCTGGGCACCGCGGCCGGCGCCGCTCTCCTGGCCGGCCCTGCATGGGCACAAATGATTTAGACACTTGCATTAAAATGCAAATTCCTGCCCGGCTTGCTAGTTTATCATCTGACTTGTTATACAATTTGCCAGTTATAGAAGAAAAATTACCATAATGGGCCCCTGGGGAATGGTTGTAAAAAGGATACCAAACATTACTTATCATCCCATTCGGCTACAATTATCCAGTGCTTTTCTCCTCTCCTGCCCAGCCCCGGGGAGAACTGGACCCTCGGGAGGAGCGGGACGGGAGCGGAGCTGGGTGCTCCGTGACCCCCGGGACGCCTCCCGCCCCCCCCCTTAATAAACCGCCCCAAATGGAGAGGGTTGATTGCCGGGAAGGAAGGCGGAGGTCGAGCCGGCGCTGGGGAAGGGCGCCGCGTTCCTTGAGCAGCCAGGACGGGAGAGCCTTTGAAGCGCCTGTATGTGACGGGGGTTAAAGGAGCCTGTCTCATTCCCGGGAAGCGGCTGTCCTTGCCCTCGTGAGGCCCGCTCCGCTGCGAGCTCCACGTCCCCGCGCTGCGGCACCGGCCGGGGGGAGCGCCGGGAGCGCCGGGAGCACCGGGAGCACCGGGAGAGGCGGCCGCTCTCCCGCGGCCAGCGCGGGCGGCTCCGGGCTGGGACGGAGCTCCCAGCACCGCCCAGTACCACCCAGCAGCTCCCAGTATCACCCAGCACCACCCAGTAGCTCCCAGTATCACCCAGCAGCTCCCAGAATCATCCAGCATTACCCAATAGCTGTTCCCAGTATCACTGAGCAGCTCCCAGTATCACCCAGCAGCTCCCAGTAGTTCCCAGTATCGTGCAGCATTATCCAATAGCTCCTAATATCACTGAGCAGCTCCCAGTATCACCCAGCATCACGCAGCAGCTCCCAGCACTGCCCAGCAGCTCCCAGCATCACCCAGCAGCCCCTACAAGGGCCCCAAGCCCCTGCAGACCCCACTCCAGGCATCCTGGCATCCTTAGGGGATGGCTCCAAGCGGGATGCGGAGCAGGCCGCTCCTGCCTGGCTCCTGTCCACAGCACCGTGTCCCTGCGTGGGTCCCGGAGCAGCCGGCCCCGCGGCACCGTGTCCCTGTGTGGGTCCTGCTCCGGCCAGCAGAGCAGGGGGGTCTCCAACACTCACTGCTGGAAAAGCTCGGGGAGCTCCCGTATCCATCACGGCACCCACAGCCCGCGCAACACCCACCTGCACCCATCACAGCACCCATGTGCCCATCACAGCACCCATGGGCCATGCAGCACCTATCCGTGCCCATCACAGCACCCATCCATGTCCATTACAGCACCCATCTGCACCCATCAGGGCACCCACGTGCTCCCATCACAACACTCATCTGTGCCCATCACAGTGCCCATCCGTGCCCATCACAGCGCCCATCCGTGCCCATCTCAGCACCCATGAGCACCCATCTCAGCACCCATCCGTGCCCGTCGCGGTCGCTCTCCGCAGGCTGATGCCCATCGGGCAGCTCCTGCTGGCTCCCGGTGGCGGGTGCGGCGGGACCCCCAGCCCCGGGCCGTGGGGCAGGGCTGGCGCCCGCCGTGGCCCCGCGCTCGCAGTCCTCCCGGTGCCACCGCGACGGCGCTGCGGCGGCCGGCGCTGCGCGGGAGGAGTATTTTTAGCTTTCTCATTAACTGGGTGCTTTCAAATTAGCCTTCTATTAACCTCAAAGCAAAAGGAAAGCGCTGGGAAGAAAGCGGGCGCTTTGCTTTGCTTTGCTTTTTTATTTTCCCCTCCCTTTCCCCTTGCAGGGCTCGAGTCTCCCGCAGAATATCAAGGTTCCCTGACGAACGTTGCAGGCGCTTGACGCGCTAATGAGGAGGCGTCGCGGCTGCGTTAGCGCCCGGGGGCTAATTGGGCCGGGGCACGGAGGGTCCCGGTGCCCGGGGCCACCGGCCGCAGCAAAGGGCTTGGTGACACCGTGCAAATTGCAATGCAAAAAAAACCGCCTTGGGATGGGGATGAAGCGGGACAAAGCCCCCCGCTTTGCACCGTGCTCCATGTGTCCTGTATCCCACATGTGCCGTGCACCCCGCCATTCCCACCCGCTGGCACCCGGAGCCGCAGCAACATCAGAGTGCGTCTGGAAAGCGGGAAGAGGCATCCGGGGGCAGGGGGGAGCGGGGGGCGCGCGCTGCAAATTGGAAGCTCTTCCCGGAGGAGCCCGCGACCTGCCGAGGGATTGATTTCATCTGCAGGCACACAGGGCTTTTTATTTTTATTATTTTTTTTCCCTTTTTCTTTATTTCACACCAATTTTCACGGCCGGAGCTGGAGCCAAATGGAAGAGGCGCCGGGGCCGCGCGCGAGGCGAGAGCCGCAGGGGCGGCGGGGCTGGGAGGAGGCTGAAGGTCGAGGCCGAGGGGATGAAGCAGCCGTAGCCGTTGGCACTGGTGCTGCATCCCATGGGAAGGGCGAGTGCGGAGGAAGCCCCATGGCTCTGGGAGCCCCTCGTCCCAGCTCCCACCCAGCGGCTTCAGGCAGAGAAAAAATCCCCGTGACATCAAGGTTATGCAGTCCTGGGCTGACAAGATGGATTATCTCTTGCAATCCATCATTTGCCCGGATCCTATTGGATTTTTCCTTTTGCTCTTTTTTCTTTTTTTCTCCTTTCTTTTCTTTTTTTTTTTTTGCTCTTTTCTTTTTTTCTTTTTTTTTTTTCTCTGAGCAGAAAACATTTTTAGCAACCTGAATAAGCGCGGAAAGCTGTTGCAGAACAAGCGCGGAAATCCATCATTTTTATTTGGCCGTGCCTGATAGGACGTAAGCTTGGGCCATAAATCCCGCGACCTTGGGAATTAAATAATAACAATCATAAAACTGCTCCCCGCGCAGCTTCCCGCGGAGCGCAGCCCTCCCCACTCCAGATCCCACTCCCAGGTGCCACTCATTCCCATTCCCTTCGCCCCAGCAATGGGGCTGGAGTTGGATGTGGGGGCGAGCGCTCCCAAGGCTTCTCCCGCAGGCTGCGGGAATTGGGGGCTCCTGGACCGTGGCCGTGTCCCTGTTGCTTCCCCCCTTATCAATCCCTGCAGATGCTCCGCACGGATCGGCGCGTTGCACAGGCGCACGGAGCTGGGGGGATCCGGGGAGCGTGGGGAGCGCGCGGATCCGTCCCGGCACGCCGGCGCGGCCCCGGGCACCGCGGCTCGGATCATCCGCCCCCGTCTGCTCCGTTGTTTAATTAAAGCGGAGCCGGGCGCAGCCGCGGGGCCGTCCCCGGGGAGGCCGCTCCGCAGCGAGGCAAGCGGAGCAGGGCGACGGGGACAGCGACACTCGCGCCGTGCCACCGGCTGCGTCGCAACCGCGGCGCTTAATTAGCTCTGAAATTAAAGCGTGCTCCCTTTGCCCCCTGCGAGGGCTGCTCTGCTCCTGGCTGACGGAGAGGAAACAGTCTCGGAGCTCCCCGGCGCCGCAGGCTCCGCGGTTGTCACCGCGAGGGTGACGGTGACACCGCCGAGTGCGGGTGACAAGTGCCCGTGGGTCAGGCGGCCGCCCCGCGCCAAGGGCAGAGCGGCTGGAATCGCTTCCCGCTGCGCGCCTGCACCTGCGAGGAGATGGGACAGCCTGAGGTGGCACCGGGCGCCGCGAGAATAAATAAATCAATAAATAAAAATCTTGCTCCAAGCTTAAACGGCTCTTTAAAAAGCTAATGCATAATTTAACCGGAGCAATTTAGAGCCGGCTGGAGCGTATTCCCGACGCTCCTTCCCTGTGCTTGCTGAGCCTGGGCCTCAGGGCATCCCGGCTGCATCCCGGGGGTGCCCGGTGTGGAGCAGGATGGTGCCGTAAGCGCCGATATGGGCCGGATTCTGTGTCATGGGAGTGATGCCGAGCGGCCGCGCCGGCTCCTGGTCGGCTCCGCGAATGCACCGGGAGATAACCACGGGAAGGGGCAATTAAATAATGCACGATGGAGAAGCGATACGGGGATTATAATTAATATATTTATGGACTTCCAGCGCCGGGTGCTTCGGGGGCTCCGCACAGCGGCACGCGGGAACGTCGGGATCGCTGGCATTGCCGCTCCCGGGCGAGCGCGCCGCGAGGCAGCAGCTCCCGCGCTGGCTCCACGGCCTCCGCTCGGCCTCGTTAATCCCATTCCCATGGGGCAGGATAACGTTGATAGGGCCCTTAGCTCAGCGCCCAGGGCACCGGCTGCCCGCCGGGACCGGCTCCTGGGGCCGGCATTTCCCGGTCCGAGCCGCTCCATCCGGCTCCCTGCCCTACCTGGGAGAGGGGAGCAAAACCACCAGGAACCCTTAAAATAACAGCCCAGCACTTACAGATCCGCACGAAATCCCGGGAAAAGCAGCAATTAGGCTGCCAGGGAAGGGGCGGGGGTTTGGCAGAGCGCGTTCTGCAGCTGGAAGTTGTCCCACCTCTGGGGGATTTAGGGGTCTCGCTGCGGGCAGGCTGTGCCAGGGATCCTCGGGGAGCCGGAGCGCGGCGCTGGCGTGGGCGCCCGCAGCGGCGGCATGCCGAGGGTTAACGCTGGCACCCGACCGGCTGCGGGGAACATAATTAAGTGCTAACTTGTCATTTTTTTTAATGAAGTACCAGAGCTGGAGATTTATAATTGCTAATGAGCCAGAATAATAATTAGTCGCTTTTTAATGAGGGCGATGATCACTCGGAGGGAGGGAGGGAGTGGGAGCGAGCGGGCGCGGGCCCAGCTTTGGCCTAATTTTCCTCCTGTGGTTGTGAAATGAGTCCAGCCGCCCGGACCATCCCTGTCCCCATCCTCATCCCTGTCCCCATCCTCATCCCTGTCCCCCCGCAGCTGCTCCAGGGCTCGGGAAAGCTGGGGACACTCGTCCTGTGGCAGCGTGGGGAGCTGCGGGGACTGGGAAACAGCAGGAGGGTGCTGGGATGATGCTGGGAGGATGCTGGAATGATACTGGGATGATGCTGGGATGATGCTGGAATGATGCTGGGAGGAGCCTGGGAAGATGTAGAGAGGAGACCAGGAAGAGGTCAGGAAGATGCTAGGAGGACACTGAGGATATCGGGAAGATGCCATAAGGATGGCACCGTGTCCTGCCAGCTCCGGAGCCGCCTGGGCCCATTTGTTCTTCCCAATCCCTGCCTGCTTTTTCTGGAAAACCTTTGCAATTGCAGTGGAAATTCTGAGAGCCGCCGCAGCTGCGTGCGCGGGACTCCCGAGCCAGGCAACGAGCGAGCCTGGCGCTGCTCATTTCCTTGCAAAGCACAGGAATTTCTCGGGCAAACCTGGGGCTGGTGCCGTTCACGCTGCTCTGCTCCTCGCTCCTTCACCGGAGCTGAAGTGTGACCTTTTCCCACATACGGAAGGGGACGGGGGCCCGGGAGCGGCTGCGAGGAAGAGGAGACGCCGCCGGGCCCTGCACGTGGCCGGCTCCAAACAACCGCAGCCGTCCCCGCGCTCGGTGCCCGGGCACGAGCCGGGTCATCGCGCACTCTTTTCTTCCTTTCTTTTCCTGTTTTTCCCCCACTGACCTCTAATAACCGGGTGCTGCCACCTGAGCTCAGCTGGAAGGCAGCTCTGCAATTAGCAAGTGTCCCGCTGTGATAAACCTTTCATGTCTGTGCCCACGGTGTGCGCTCCAGCAGGGCCTGTCCCTGTGCCCTTGCGCATCAGGGGCACCGGGCTGTGGCTGGGGCACCCATGGGTGGCACAGGCACCATGCACGGCACGTGCACCCATGCAGCAAGCATGCACCCATGCACGGCACGTGCACCTAGGCACGGAGCATGCACCCATGCACAGCATGTGCACCCATGCACCAAGCATGCACCCATGCATGGCATGTGCACCTATGCACTGAGCACGCACCCATGCACGGCACGTGCACCCATGCATGACACATGCACCCATGCACCGAGCATGCACCCATGCATAGCTCACAAGAGGTGTGCATCTGCACTCTACCTGGCAGCCAGCACGAGTGTCCCGAGCGCATCCGCGACCGGATCTGCCTGATCCTGAGCCGCCTCGCTGCTGCTCCTGACCCACTTTCCAAGGTGCACCAAGTCTCCGTGAGCAGCTCCGAGGTGGAGCCGCGCACAGCCGGGTAATTGGGACACAGCGGAGCAAAGGGGCAGGCTGGCGAGCAGGGCACAGGGGCCCTGCCCTGCTCTGCACGTGCCAGTGCTGCCCTAAGTGTTAAGCAGCTGGGGAGCCTCGTGCGTCATTTGTGGGGGTTTGGTGGCTGCACGCGCGGCGCTCGCCTCTCCCTCGACGCTCTCCTGCACACTCAGGCTCCGGCGGCACATTGCAGAGCTTCCACCTCCACGCGCCTCTCCATGGCCTGCCCTAGGGCATCCTGGCTGATTTAAAGCGGTGCAAGTGGTCGATAGAAAATAATATTAGAAAATAATACCTATTATGTGTCCTTACTGCGCCGCTCCTTGGGCCGCGAGGGGCAGCGTGGCCGGAGCACGGTGCATCCCAGGCACCCAGACCTCCCTCCATGGCCACGGCATTTGCTGCTGGCTTCCCATGCCACCCTGACAGCCGAAGGGTTTCCATTCCCAAGGGATTTGCTTCATGAGGAGGCTTCACAAACCCCATGTGCTCACTTGATGCCTCACAGGTGCTGCTGACTCCCATTCCCAGCCCGGCTCCTATGGTCCCACAGAGCAGGAAAGCGCCCAAGGAGCCCCCTTCACTCCAGTCCCTTTTTGGGGAGCTGAACGCGGCTCCTGGGAGCCGGAGCTGGATGTGCTGCTGGGAATGTGGCCACATCCTGCTGGAAATTCCAGGCTGGGAGATGCCGCACAAATGAGTGAGCTGAGCCCGGCACTGCCCAGCGCAGGTTCCTCTGAAGGCACGGAAACCATTTCCGCAATATCCCGAACAAAATCATTTATTCTTGACAAAAATCCAATAAAGAGCTCAGGCCTTCTCCATGGGCAGATAAAGCCCGGATTAATGGGGTTGCCAAGATCAAGGAAAAAAAATTAGAGGGAGAAATGCTGGGAAAATGAGTGTGGGATGGAGAGGCGCCGGCTCCCACCTTCTCACTTTCCCAGGGCTGCTGCAGCTCAGGGTTTTATTACAAAAAGCCACCTAAGTATTACAGGCTAATCCGAAAATCCCAGCCTAGTAAAATATGTGATGGATTTTGTAAATTGTGCCCTTTACAAATCTCATTGAACTTCGTCCCCCCCTTGCCAAAAGCTCCCTTTTCTGCTCCACGCTCCCCGGGCCGGGCTGGGGCTCCATGCGGAGCGGGCACTGCCCGGCACTCCGGGCACCGGGTCCCGTGTTGTGTCCGGGTCCCTCCGGGGGAACCCGAGGCAGCTCCAGGCCTCAGATTCCCAAAAAAAGGGACCCGAGGGATGCGGCTGCTCCCTGGGCACAGCAGGAAAGCCGGGGAGGGGTGGCAGCCTGCGGGATGGACACGGCATGCTCATGGATGTGCCACAAGGATGTCCCCACGGGCACCCCGGGCATCCCGCGTCCACCGCCTCCCGCGGCTGCACCGGGGGCCGGGCAGGACCGCGGTGCCGGTGCCGGTGCCGGTGCCGTGCGCTTGTGTCACCGTGCGGGGGAAGCGGCAGGGTAACCATGGCGACCGCCAGGTTTGCCCGCGCCTGCCCTTGCCGCTCACCTTGAGATGCCACCGCGGCAGCGGGGCGGCCCGGCCGGCCCCGGCGCTGCCGCATCCGTGAACAGGGAACGCGCCGCCCGCCCCGGGCCCCCCAGAGCCGCCGGCGGACGCGGCTGCTGCCGGCAAGCGGAGGCATTTGCTGCCGCCGCCCTCGTGCCGCCCCGTCCCCGCGCCGGCCGGCAGCGTTCCCTGCGCCGGCTCCTGCGTCCCGCTGGGCCAGGGCTCGGCAGCCGCCCCAGCGAGGATGCTGCTGTTGCTCCCACGGGATCTGCTCCCATGGGATCTGCTCCTGCGGGATCTGCTCCCTGCCATGCGCCTTGCAGTGACGTGGCAGCTCCCAGCTTGGCACCATCCCTGCTGCCACCCTGGCTGTCTCCGTTCCGGGACAAGCCTCCCAGTTTGGATATGGCTGCGGGCACCGCGGTGCAGGGACATGTGGGGCTGGGCTCGGCTCGCGCTCCCGCCCGCGTTTTCCATAACCTGCCAGGCGTTTTCCACAGCCTGCCAGGCGTTTTCCACAGCCTGCCAGGCGTTTTCCGCGGCCGCGCTCCGGCTCTGGCACGGCCTTGCTCCGCGCTCGGCGCCTGCCAGCCGCCAACACCGCCCCCACCCCGCTCGGAAGCGCCGCTTCGTTCCCAGATTTACAGCCTGGAACATGGAAAAGGGGGAGGAGAGGAGGAGCCCTGTGCAAGCAGCCTGGAGCGATGGGAGCCGGGCAGACCCGAATCCCTCCGTTTTTCCCCAGTTTCTCAGTCCTGCTGCCCCAAACCTGGCAGCTGGCATTGGACACGTATCTGCCATCCCTGCCCTTGTTGCCATCCTTGTCCTTGTCCCTATCCTGCCCCAGGGCAGCTCTGGCCACTGGAGCTCTCTGGCATGGGGAGAAGGCAGAAAAGGGCGTCCTGTTGGATCGGCCACATGACGTGTGTGCAGCAGTGCAGGGCTGGAATGTCCCTCTCGTGTCCCCAAATGTCCCCCAAGATGTGGGCTCTGCACCAAGCCACCCCGCCTGGGGCCCTGGGAGCTCCAGGGACGGCAGCGCGGGGCCCCGCTCCGCCGGGAGCACCGCGACAGTCCCGCTCATGAATAAGTGAGGGGAAAGCAAAGCGGCTGCCTGATGGCACGGTGACAAACGCGCGCCGAAACCGCGGGGAAAAGGGAGCGATTTGAGGGATTCAATTATTCAGCAGCCGCTTGTTCCTGCTCTGCGCGGCGGGAACACCGGGAGCCACGGGATGCGGTTGCGTTGCACGAGCCGGCTTGGCGGGAGCTCCGGAGCGCCCCGCGCTCCCCTCGCCTCCGGCTGCCCCGGTGGCTCCCGTTGCATCCCGCAGCTCCAGCCCCATGGACGGGGACAGGGTGGCCTGTTTCTGACCCCTTTCCCAAGGACACCTCCCGTCTGCTCCATTCCAGGGGTCCGCTCGGCTCCAGGTGCACAAATGCTCCCAGGTGCCTCCAAGGAGCCCGGCAGGATGGGAGCCCCTGGGCACTCACTCCTGCACAGCCGCAGCTCCCTCTTCCCGTCCGTCCCTCATGGGACGGGTGACACGGAGTGGACGAGCTCAGTGCCATGGGCTGGGGTGCTGCCCGTTCCAGCGGGCACCGGCAGGCGCCAGCCGCCTGAGCACTTAATTAAGGAAGTGAATGGGCAGGAGCGCGGGCTGGCGGGGCTGCCAGGCTGGCACGGCCGCCTCTTGGCTCGCGCGCTGCCGCCGTGCCCGGCCCTGCAGCCTCCACGTGCGCAAGCCGCTTTCGGGAAGCGTCTGACTGGGAAGGCTGCACGGACACCCCTGCATCCAGGGAGCTGCTCCACGTCTCCATGCACCGGAGTGCCCCTGGGAGCTGATTTATAGCCCTCCCGTGCAGGCCATACATACTGTGCTGCCCCTGCACCAAAGGGCGGCGCGGGCAGCCCCTGCCAGGCCGGAGCACTGGGAATGGCCCTTCTTGTGCACAGGGCCGTTTGCAGATGGAATGGCCGGGGTGTCAGATGCCAGCGTCATCTGCACGTGGATGAGGTGCATTCAATTGCCAAGGATGCGGGGCAGGTCTCCCCGCTCCCTCAGGCATTTCCACCGGGACGAAGGTGGGATGCTCAGGGCTGGAGCGAGCACCAAGCTAGCAGTGTAGGTGACCGGTCACTGCTGTAACCCCAGCCAAGCTGCTGCTGCAGCACCCACCAAGCTGCTTGCTGATTCCCAAGCAATTTTGCAATGCGGCAGGAGCCGAATGCAGCAGGACAGATGTCCTGTCATCCTCAAGCACCTGCACGCAGTTCCCAGTGCCACAGAGAGGCTGTGGCGCTTTCGGGGGGAATTAATCAGAGGAAATAAAAGTGCCCCCTGAGCCGTGCGCGGGGCGGCTGCGGGGAGCCCGGTTTGGGCGGCTCTCATCCCGCCGCGGCGAATTTCCCATCGCTTTTATTTAAGCACCGGGGCCGCTCTCCATCCTGCGGCCCCGCCGCTCGTGCAGCCGAGCGCGGCGGGTGATTCCGGGAGGGATGATGGACGAGCTGCTCACTCGCCGCGCTGGCAGCCGCCGCGCTGGCAGCCACCGCGTCTCCGCCGAGAGGAGGGACGGGCTGCGGAGGGCGCAGCTTTCCCAGCGAGCTCGCCCTCTCTCCCGGCTCAACGGCGGCTGTCTGGTTGTGCCGCCTGCGGAACGGCTGGGCTGCATCGCTGACGTGTCCTGGCACCGCGCGCACGCTCCAGGTGTCTTTTTTTTTTTTTTTTCTTGTTTTTTTCCTCCTTTTAAATGAGATTTTGAGAGAGCCTTGCAAATCGATCCCCAGTCACCCATCGCCTGCCTCCACCTTGGGTTAACGGATCCCTGCATCATTGCTGCGGGAGCCTGGGCTCATCCCTGGAGCCGGTGTTGGCAGCAGGCCCTTCTGCATCCGATGGGGCTTCGGGTGTCCCAAGCCCCTCCAGGAGCGGCTGGCACCCATGCTGGCGCTGGGTGCGCTTGGCAGGGCTGGCGCTCGCTCCGTGCAAGCTGCATCCCGGCGTGGGCACCCTGGGGGTGCCGTGTGCGGGTCCCTCTGCCTCCCGCACACGGGCGCTTCCAGCCCCGTTCCCCTCCGCGCACGTCGGCGCTCTCCCTATAGACTCGGGTGTGCGCAGCTTTATGGCATCCGAAATGGAAAAGACAATTGGATGTCAAAACCGATCCGAGGAGCACATTTATACCCGGCGGCTTTTATGGGATTCCCACTGATTGATTCAGGCCCCATAAAACTTCCCCCGGCAGCTCCCGCGCTGGCAGCCGGCTGCCTCCCGGCGCGGCGCGCTGCAACGGGAGCGTGATTGACTTCCCCGGCTGCGATGGGATTCGAGCAGGATCCCTGCGCGAGCGGCTCCTTCCCAGCTCCCCGTCAGATAAGGAACGCGGTGGCTGCTGCCATCCATCACAGCGCAGGAGCAGCCACCAGCACCCAGGCTTTGCAGGAGCCCCTTGGCATTTGGAGCCGCTTCTGCTCCTTGCAGAGGTGAATGTCACACCGCGGGGACCAAGTGGCCACCCCATGGTGGCGAGGTGCCAGCGGGATGGAGCAGCAGCCACCGAGCTGGCCAGCGCGGCCGGGGGAGCTCGCTCCTGAAGCTCATCAGCATTAATCAGCGCAGCTGCCCTTGTGTGAAGCCGGCGCCCGGCAGTTTGGGGAAGGCATTAAATCCGCGTGTCGGTGCAATTAATCATCATCAGCGCCCAGGGGCTCTCCTGGCGCGTGCACACACCCTGGCCGCGCGCGCCCGGCG
>JAVCKT010014122.1:3337-13795 GCA_032273925.1 Rhynchotus rufescens
CATTTTTAGAAAAGTACAGAGGTCAGAGATGAGAAACCAGTATTAATTCAGTCAGCTATTTCCTTGTTAATGCAGAACCATTTTTTTCCCTCTCTCTCTCTCTCCCCCCTTCCTTCCTTCCCTCTCCCTCTATATATATCTATATAAATAAATACATACATATAAAGATCAATGCTGTAAAAAGTTTGCTCTGAAGTTATTACCATTCATTTTTTCATAACTACGATGGAGCTGGCACTGAAGGCACTGAATAAACTAACCAAAAATATATACAGTACATTTGCACTGAAAATGTCAGGTTTCATGTATTTGTGTGGACAGAGATACTCACATCCTTCTTTTGTTAATGCAGGTCTCTTCTTACCCAATACATTATAAAATGATGTATTACAGAAGTTAACAAGACTACTGTGTGCAGAACCTACTGAATGGGGAGATGTAGAGAAAGCCAATGGCATTTTCATTCAGCTCTATACAATTACAGAGAAACATTAATATTTCAATTTAAAGACTTTTCACATGCTTACTCTTGCACACACGTATTTGCTTCTTTCTTCTTCCAACCTATAAATTGCTTTTGCACCTTAGATGGCATGCACTTTTCCCTAATGAACAAAATACAAGCTGAGTCATGAGCAAATAAACACACGGTCTCTGCTGAGCTAGAACTGGCCTGAATCTTGTCCAACTCTGACAGGCAGAACCTGCTTGGGGAATTCTTGGAAATGCAGGTAGTGTGAGAGGGGGATGGCTGGGGGGCACAAAGGCAGGAGTCGTGCTTTGATAGCTGGTGACAGACACAAACCAAGTATGCAGAGAGGCCATCAGGTCTCTTGAATTCCTTACAGCCCCTTTGCACATCTAACCCAGCACTCTCTTTCTTACATGCAAAGGATGAACATCGGTATTTTTATATTTTAAGACCTGACATCGTTCTCCCTGACAGCATCCATCATAACTGGGAGTTATCTCAAGTGCCCAGGAAGACTATCTGCATTTCAGCCTTCAAGGAGAAGTGCATTAACGCAGCACAGTTCCCACCTTTCCACCAGGCATACGGCTCATTCCGCATTCTGCTGATTACTCCTTTCGTCCTAGCAGTAAATAACTCTCACGCTGCTGTCTGAGTGCCTCTGACTGAGCAGACAGAATGCATAACTACCTCCCAATCTGATCCCAGTGCAGACTCAGCCTGCAGGGGGAGAAACTCTGTGGAAGTGTCAGGTCTGTCATCTTCTTGTTTTTGTGCAGGAGTCCCCAAGGTCACAAATTCACACAGACAGTGATGACAAATAGGAATACTTACTGCTAAAATACTCGGGCTGCGCTGAAGTTTGTTGTAGGGACTATATTTAGGTTTCATCGGCTTTCCTGCAACTCTGTCCTTATGCCTTCTGCTGGAAATATGCTGAAATAAATATCACCACATTTAATTAGCTGTTTGAACAGTCTTCAGCTTTAGGTCTGAAAGTGATTTATTAGCAGGATATCCTTAAGTCTCTGTTTGTAAGATAAAGTAAGTGCTTTGGAGAAGAAAAAGATGAATTTTGCTAAATTAAACCTAACAATTTGGAGCACATCAACTAGAAAATCAAAAACTAAGCAAATACAGCTATTTCTGTGATCTTAGTTCCAAAAATAATAGACATTTTGGCTAGTACTTTCTTTTTGTACTCAGGAAGCTTTGATAGCACTGTAATCACGAGGGATATTCAGAAACAGGAATACACGTACACTCCAGTTTCTCCTACTGATGCTGTTCCAGTTGTATACATAATTCAGTACTAACTGAAGGGAGAAGCAGTAAGCAGGGCTATGTCTGTGTCATGCAACTTAATACTGCCTTAGAGATGACTGACATAACCGAATGACAGGGCGCGTTGATATAGCATAGCACCATCCAGTTAAGAGATTCCAGTTTGGGTATCAGATGCAGCACAGATGTACTGGCAGAGGGCTGAACCCGGGTTAATTAGCTTGGACTAGAGCAGAAGTGTGTGTCGTGTCACTCCAGGGCTAACGGTAACGTTACTGTACAGTACTGGCAGTGCAGGCAGACCTAGAATGCACTATCTTAGTCTTCAACTAAGATTCACGGCACATTCTCCCTCTCATGTTCACTGAGTATTAAAAAATATCCCTCAGATTAGAAAAGCACCAAAGGAGGAATTCAGGGAAGCTCAACCCAGGATTTATTGCATTTGGGAGAGCAAAGTTCAAATCTACACTCCCCTGAACCATGACAAACTTAAAATACATCTACCATATTATTTGCTGATCCTGACACCTCTTCACCTTCTGCTCTACAGCTCTCAACCCACTTTTTTTTTTCTTTTTTTTTTTTTCCCTCCAGCTGAAAAAAAAAGAAAAAGGTAAATTTGATGCATTTTTAAAATTCGATCCGGGATGACAGAAAATATTCCGAGTTCATTTTTTTTTTTACCAAAACATGTTCACACAAACCTACAGGAAAACTACAACACTCCAATAGAGTTAAAGACAAAGGAGAAACCTCAAGACACACACAAGTTACCTGTTTAAGCTGAATTTCTGAGTTAACGTGGACATCACAGATTTCACAATGAAACGTCTTGTTCTGCAGTCCTGAGCCTTTACTGCCATTCTGAACCTTCAGCCGAGATCCAGGTCTAGGATAAGACTTAATGGGACCAGCACCATTTCGAGCCTCAACCATTGTCTTGTGCTTAGAGCCTAATGGACAAGAAAATGCGGATTAATCAATAAACAGCAACATAAAACTAGTCACAATAGTCTTGTGCCTTCTTGTAAGGTGTTCATCTTCAAAATAAAAGGGTTACAATCACCAACAAGCCTAGATGAATACAGCAATAAATCTAGATTAATAATGACTCTGCTAGATTAATAATGACTCTGCTTGGTGATAGTTCCACCATCCCTAGATCCAAAGGGAAACCAATTAGTGGAACAAGACTTTGTACAAAAAGAGTCAATAAAAGCACACCAGGACACTGTCCCACTCTCTAAGCACAGTTTGTGGTTGTATGGCCCAGGTGACTGTCATTTATTCTTCTGCCAAAATCCATGTAGCTGATGGATCACATCAGGAAATGGGCATTATCCAGGGAAAAGCAACCCTAGCAGTCACTCAGATTTCCTGCACAACCTACGGTCCCTTTACTGGAGGATATGTGGAGGGAAAGTCCTCTATGATAAGAATCCATCACGATAAGAATTCTAGGCAGAAGTTACCAGGAGTTCTTTTTTTTCTCTCCAGTAGAGGTAGTTTTTAGGGAAAATAAATCTATATTAGACTTCTAACACTTAAACTTAATGGTGCCTGTGGGACCATTACATATCTGTAATAGGTACATATTTCATGAGCTGTACATATCACTAGATGCAAATAGAGGTGATGGTGATGGAATCCTTCAGCATCTTTAGTTGGAAGGAATGTCTGCTTTGGCTATCTGAAGAACAGGCTACACCTGTAAAACCAGCTTCTCTGCTTGTTAGCTGGCTTTCCATCACCAGCACATCACAGAGCAGGGAAAAACCATTAGGGATTGCTGTTTGAGAACTTTTAAAGGAATTAGGAGTGGAATGAAGGAAGAAAATATTAAAGATTCCGAAAATATTAAAGATTCCGAGACAGAAAATGTAAAGAGTCTGCCTTAAAAGAAATGAGAATCGAAAGAGATACAGAACTGTCATTTTAGGAACTCTGGTTTTAGGGAAGCCGTTATGGAGGCATGACGGTGTATGATTAGGTGACATGATTTTGTCATTTCAAATCTTACAGAGGTACATGAAGTTTCAAAAATTGTTAGAGAACTTCAATAAAACATCAAACACTATTGTCATTAACAGGAACATTTCTGTAACTTGCCAGTGTCAGTTTTCATTAAAAGACTCCCTTCAGTGAAGTGTAGCTACAACAGTGCCAGAAAATCAGCTTATTACACTCATTTCTCCTAAAACAACTCACAGTTCCCACTTGGGTGGCATACATACTCACCCGTATTGTGGGCTTCTAGTTGTGACAAGGAATTCACAGCCACTTTGCATAATGAACAGTAAAGTAGTTTTTTGGCTTTTTCCTCTTCCGACTCGGAAGCGGTGGTAGGAGCTCCATTCGTGCTCTTGGAGGATGGTGCAGAGGCTGCGGGTGCCATCGCGGCCCCTCCGGGCTTTGGAAGAAACGGACCCACTTCTGTGCTGGGAGGCTGACTCACACTATTGGATTTTGCTTTCCCTTTATCTTCTAAAAGAAGAAAAATATGCACATCATAATATGCTGCACACAACAAACCATGAAGAGATCGAATGGTTTTAGTTAACTTAGCATATAGGATCCTGATTCAGCTGTTTCAGGTAGGACAGCAATATCCATGAAACCTTGCTAAAACTCTACCACAAAATATATATAATCTGGGAGAAGGGGGGACCTTCCTGATTTTCAGGTTAGCAATGAGCATCAAAGACTCTTCTCTTGACAGATTCACACCAGCCGCTGTTGCTGTCATGCTGCAGGTCTGGGCAGCCCAAAAGAGCCCCCAAAGAAGATGAGGTGAAAGGCTGGAAAGCACTCAAACATGTAAGTCTCTGTCCTACCAATTATAAAAATACTTCGGAAAAAGCAATATACTTGCCTTTGGAATGGTATAAAATTCACCAACTCATTGGCATAACACTCAAGGACTTGATATATGATTTCCCTCATTTCAATACCAGCAGTTGAATGTAGTACAACACCATCCACGTGAACACAGCTGCTAATATTTTCAGATTTTCAAAGAATAATTCTGCACACATTCACAGACCTGATGGCTCTGATGCACCTTCAGTGCATTCCTTTATCACTTCACAACCATTAATCAATAATCCGGGCTCCTTTGGGACAGGCAGGCAGGTATTACTTCATTTTACAGATGGTGATCGCAAGGCAGTGAGATTAAATGTCCTAAACCAGTTTTAGCAGGGACTTTGGGCCAGAGCCAATATTCCACTGCATAATGATCTTGCTCCTTGCCAGTGTGTTGCCTACAAGAGTTCACTGCATTTTAAGCTATTCAGTTGCAGGCCTTGTGGCCACAAGCTATCCTAATCATCAGGAGAAAAGGAAATTTGCCTATAAAGAACCTGGGATGGGAACAGCAAAATACAGTGGGTCTAGTATGAGCAAGCCTTACAGAATGGACGCAAAAAGTGACTGCATAGGACTGGGACCTGTTATCTTTGCGAATAAACTGCCATTGTCAGAAGGAAAAAGAAGTCACCTTGACAGAATTTCAATTCTATCGATTAGATAAAATTGGCACCTGAGAGTTGCATTTTTTTAAGGTTTTTTTTGTAAGTGGAAAAGGACTAGATAACTGATTTTTGTAGGTACTTACCAATATTAGCCTTGACATTTTCGTTCTTAGATTAACAAAATATCAAAGGCCAGCTCTGCATTTAGGATTAATCATAGCTGGATCACTTGCAGCACAAGCAGAAAGAAAGCATGACATATAGACAAAGTAAATAAAGAGACGTGTGTGATTATGCAGACAAGCATATCCTCAAAGTCCACGCTTAGGTCTTATTTTCTCAGAAAGGACAGAAATTCAAACAATTCTACTTACATTGTGCTTTTTTTTTTTCCCCCCCCTACTCATTGTTTATACTTTATATCTCAAGATAGCTCACTTGGTTTTGCCATTAAGTGCCTCTGGACCGAGATCCTGAACAAAGCAGTGAGATCCATTTTATGCAGGCCATCATGGAGTGGCAGTTTTCCACGGCTGGATTTAACAGCTGATAGAGAAATGGCAAACCTCATTTCCCACTTCCACTCACTTAGCCAGCTGCTATTAAGGGGGATTTAACTCTGCGCCTCAAATGCCAGCTGATGTAGCACTTCAATATTTAAAATATTCCCTGGATTTACAGTGTTTTCAGTATTCATAATGCTGAGATATTGCAGAGTATGCAATGTGCAACAACCTGGCAAGAAAATCTAGAAAACCAGACAGAAGTTATCAGTGCCCAACTGGGCTAAATTTTGTCAGTTCCTGAGCTACTGGGGAGGACCTCAGGTCGCATCCCTGCTCCCTCCTTCGGAAAACTTCCCAACACCAGCGAACACTCATGCACCTACGTGATATATGTGTATGCAGAAAGAAGCCTCTACAAACTAGTATTTCTTTCCACAGTTGTAAATGCTTAATGCAGAACATCGTCACAAATCCTCATTGTAGCTTAATTCCCCCAGAAAGGGCACGGAGCTAAGTGTCTACTCAGCATTTCAATGGGGCCAGAATTGTGTTTTTCCGGCTTCGAAAATCAGTAAGTTACAGTTCTCCAAGTGCATTTTAGGTAACATCTTACTGCTTTCAAACTATAGAGTTTAAAACGTCACAACTTACTTAGTTTTGAGACAGAAATATCAACCAAATACTTAACAGTGCAAAACAAGCAAACAAAAAAAGCAGATATTAACTATTTATGAAGCATGAATAAGATCACTCATTGATATTTATAACACAAAGTTAGGAAATAACACCTCCAGGCAGAAACAAGAAATGTAACTGTTGAAGCCTGAGCACACCTATACAATGGCAATTACTCTATAAAACACTGGCGGATGCTCAGATGGGGCTACTGGGTACTGGCTAGTTCTGAAGGCAAGAACTGAGGACAGGGGAGAACAGGCCCAAAGTTGCATCCATGTACACCAAAGCCAAGTGCACTAGGCTCGTCCCATCCAGACAAGGCTAAGGAGCCCTCGATCGCTGGCTCCCTCGACTGCCCAGCTCTTTAAATTAAGTTTCTTTTTTTCCTCCAGACTCCAGAGGAGTAAATCACTGGTTCTTACTGAAGCCTGAATTTATTTTGAAGTAGAGCCCAGGGACAAAATAAAGCAAGTTAATTAAGTCCTGCTCTGGGCGCTGCAATAGCGAGTGCTGCTGCCTCCTGCCTCCATTGTTTCAGGCCGCTTTGAAGTTGTTTTTAGCTATTCAGGGTTGTTTAGCTTCGGTCTGTGTCAGCACCACACTAGAATTCAAGACTTCTTCCTAAAAATCTAATTAGCACTGCCACAGTTTAGATTTGTGCATCACACAGAGCCAGAACACACAGTGGGATAAAATCTAACGTGCTCAATCTTTCTAGTTCCTTCCCAAAGTTTAAGATCAGCTTAAAATGATTTATTATGTGCAGATTATGCCACTCTCCCTACAACAGCTACCACATAATTTAGAAGGAAATCCCAGCCCAGCTAAGGGAATGGGTTTTGCTCTTAACTTAAGGTGCAAAAATGAGACCATACATCACCTTCCCTAGGACAGTGGGGATCACTTGCAGCACAAGCACAGAGACACATTTCTTTTTTTCAGTTATATTCTTTCATGGTCTCTGGTGAACAACTGAAGGCAAACGCCTTGTCCCCCACGCACAGCCCAGGGCTCGGGGAGTCTGCACAGGGTGACTCTTTGGGGTGCAGAATATAAAAAGAGCTTTTCTTTCTGCTCACCATTCCATTAAGCAGGTTGATTTTCAGTGTGCTTTTCATTGAGTTCACTTCTTTTGCTTTGTGATTTCTGCAAGGTGTTTACAATTTATCCTCATACATATATTTATGCACATCATAAATTTATATTCTAAAATGTTCTCTTATGGCACTAAAATGTGCCTATAGGTATTGCTTTCTAGAGTTAGGAAAACACATTTTTTCTGTTCTTGGCTATGAATGATGACTTTGATATATTTTAGGCAAAGGAGTAAGGCAGAAGGCAATTTGGATATCATGACCAAAATATACATGCTATTTTCAGGAGAAAGGCAACCTCAAAATTCAAATTTTTCAGAAGTAATGGTAACCAACACAAGCCAAATGTAAAAAAAGCATATGCATGTATAAATAAATGAGAAACAAAAATGATAAATATACTCTGCACCTGCAAAATAAAACTCTACAACAAATTTTCTGTTTCACAACAGCCTGTTCAAATAGCAATTGAAATAAAATTAAAAGATGATCCAAGGTAAAGATAATCCACAAGACAATACACTTGCAGAAGCCTTTTCCATCATATCTGTGTCATCAACTTTTGGACACAGAGTTCTAGTACGGTCATAAGAAAAAACCTGCATATAACATACACCTCTTAGGCACTGAAACGTTACTAAATATCTTAGAGCATCTAAAGCAGACATGGAATATTTCATTTCAAAATATTCATTTCATTTCATTCCAGCATTTCAGGAATATTTCACAGATAGGAAGTAATTCCCCCAGTGGCTGCAGGGGCATCTGTGCTCCACAGGAAAGGGGCAAGTCCTGCTTATGAGCCCTGCTGCCAAGCTCCAGCTTCATCCCACTCTCCATGTCTCCATGCTCAGACCATGTAGCACAGAAGTGGACTTCAAAACTGCAAATCGCCCACCACTGCTCTAGGCAATCCCACACCAAGGCTCTTTAGAGGCTCATTTGATAGTTCCCTGTCCTAGAAATGGAGTTTTATTTTTAGCATTTGTCTACCTGCCTGGTAAAAGAACGTAACGGAAAAACTATTTTCAGAACTATGGATATTCATGATTCTACTGTGGGAAAAACAGTGACTACTTGGGCTTTCTTTTTCTTATTACAAAAACTAGAAGGAAAGGGCCATGTGAACTGCAATGCAATTTCCTTTATGTGAGGAGACAAAAAAATTAACAAAATAATTTAACATGTAATTCGATCAGTGAATGGTTATTTATGCTTTGCTAGCACACAGCGTAGCCAGGTGCTGAGGCTTTTGCATTATCAGCCTTGGTTGTGGTGGCACATTACAAAATCCACATCACTGTTGAAGCAATGATTTTCTAAAATGTGCATAGCTTGATGACTCTGAAAAACTTTAATGAATTTCTGAATATGCCATTTCCTGCGGTAACCGAAGCTAGGTGATTTCTGAAAGGGGGTTATGTTTTATTTAGGGTTCCATAGCACGATACTTAACAGCTTTATGCCATTTCTGCAAGGCAAGGATTGTATCATGATACCCTCCAATTCACTTAAGCTGAGCTACATGACACTGGTATTACTTTCAAGTGCTGATTTTGGAAACTCATGGAGACCCTGAGGTGAGGCACGCAGATCTACAAAAGCAGCAAAGCTGTTCTGAGCAAAACCAATTCTAGAGTTCTCCCTACAATTTCCAGTGGCTCCAGATATGACTATGAATATGGGGCTGTATTCAGCAACAGCAACATGGGAGGAAGAAAGAAATAAATCACCTGATCAACAGATCACATTATTTGATTGATCAACTGTGTATCAAAGAAAACCAGGTACTTTAGCTACAACTATATGCAAGAAGGAACATTGAGGTGACTATCAGAAGACAAGAAGGGCTCTCATCAACATGCTGCTGGAAAATCTCTACTGAATAGCGAAGCACACAAGAGCTCCAGAAAAAAAAAGGCAAATTTCTTCATGGAAAATCTTATCTTCTGCTGGCTGTGATAGAGGAAGCATGCATTGAACAATTAATTATCCTTTTTATGAAAAAAAAAAGATGAACATTATGAGTAATATGTGCCATAAAGGCAACAGTAAGAAAGCAATTAAGTCACCAGTGGTCACAACCTCCGCAGCATTCATAAGCACTCTGTCCTACACTGGCAGCATTCAACAGAAACAAAGGGCATTACATGATTTTTTCACAGTCATTAAGACAGAGTTAGCTAACTTTGATAAGGAATTTCAAAATCCTGTTTTATCCCCGCTTTGCTCAATAATGAGACTCTCAGGGGTGTCAGACAGAATACCTACGTTCTCCCCAGTTCTGCAGTCCACGGAGAAATGAGGCTGAAAAGCCCGTAGGGCTCTGCTCTAGAAAAACTCCACTGCAAATCTACATGCAAATCAGAGAGCGTGTCTGTTAACTCTCTCCTTACCCTCAGTCTTGTAGAAACTTTCCCCCTTTTACTTTGAACCCACTCGACAAAAGGCCAGCTTTTGCATAATTGAAAAACTGTTTCATGAAATAGGTATTTGGCAGATCCTAAGAAAAACAATCTTGTTTCTATACGAAAAAACCAAACAAACAGAAGCTACAAATACAAACCTTTTCATCTCAAAAACAGCTGTACATTGAAATAAGCTAAAACGTATATTGTGGTGGTACTGAAGCTACATCAGGAAATGCTTGAATGGCTCTGAAATATTGAGTTAACTCTGCAGCTACCCTGATTATTAGATTAACTGCAGCACTGCTCTCAACTGGCTGAGCCAAAGTATCATTTTCATTTGAGGAGTGTTGCTTGTTTGGCCACCTTACAGCACTGATGTTCACACTTATTAATTTCTTAGCTAGTGTATTTTTGCTTTGGCATGTCAAAAACCCTAGGGAATTTCTTACAAAATATCAGGCTTCTTTTAGAGTACAAAGATATTTGTAACTAATCAGATTGCAGACACAATGCTATAAAGGTTTGGAAAGTTTGAAT
>JAVCKT010014124.1:0-22084 GCA_032273925.1 Rhynchotus rufescens
GCTCTGTTTGTTTTTTTTTTTTTTTTTTTTTTTCTGCGGAGAAAAGATAGGAGTACCTCTTTTTGAAGAGGCTGCAAGAATCCACTGAAGAGCCTGTACGCTTAATTTGTAGTATATTTTCAAAAGAATACTGGGTCTTAAGCTCTGTGCGGTCAGTGTGACTGAAATACATGCTTGGATTTTGTCACTCACTGCGTCTCATCTGTGTAACATGTTTTAAGGTGCTCAGGCACAGAACACACACACATAACTCTATGTACGTGGCCATAGATGCAAAACAGCTGGTTGTGTATGTCTCACTAGAGACCAAATTCAGTGGAGTCACTGCAGTGAAGTCTACAGAAACACCAAACAGCTATGGATGAAGACTGCCCGTCATCTGTCCCTGTGATGCTACCTATGGGTGGCCCTTCACAGTGTTGCACCAATCCAGCATGTCCACAGTATCCATAGACACAACCAACCTACAAATAATGAACCCAGAGCTCAAGATTTCACTTTACTCACTCCATCCAGCAAAACAGAGAACCTCTTTAGCTGCTTTGCTGTGAGTTAAACACCTGAGAAGTGCCCTCCTGGGACAGGCACGGCCTCCGTAACTGCAGGACACAGTGCAACAGGGAGCCAGTTTCAGCTGAGACATTGAGGCAAATAAGGAAGAAATATTGCCAGAAAGTCAAGATTAGTGACATGCATAAAAGAAACATGATTTGAAAGGAGTCAAGCAGTGTGTTACATTGATTATTATAATCAATAACCCTGAGGAATGGTCAATTTGATCTCCTGAAATCTTTTAGTTGAGTCTTAAATAAAGAATAGCTTCGCAGGGAATTGCAGGCTTGCTACTGGGATTGAATTGTAATGGTGACCTTCCGGATTTAAGAACTTCTGGATCTTAGGTGACTTTTCCAGTTCAACAAGTTACCATGAAATAAACCTCCTTTTAAATCTAAAATAAAATACATATACATCTGCAGTCGGAGGAGACAGATAATGAAGAGGCACAGTATCACATCACAGGAACGTTTCCTCTCCTACGAGACTTGAGGAGAATCAGTCCAAAGAAAACCACTGCGCAGATTGAAACTGCTGAAAAAAAGAAAAGTGCGTTTACTTGTTAATGTCTAATAGTCTCAGATGTCTACGGTACAAAGGCAAGTATTTGAACAGCTTAAAAGTTTTATGACTGGAATAACATTCAATAAAAATACATTTTTGCAAGACTGGTTAAGAAACCGCATAGTCCGAGGCGGGAATTCCGGGAAAATCCCATGGGCAGCCACGTGTCTATGACTGAGAACTGGGGTGGGGAGAGGAGAGGCCTTGCCATCCTGCCCTGGCACGTCTGAGGAGGATGGAGCAAAACTGGTATTTTCCCAAAAATCCTGTAATTTGCTTTCATCGGCAAGAGGCACTCTGTGCAAACGAACAGGTCTCTGAGCTTGTAGGGAAAAGGAACATAGTAATTTTGCCCATGATTTCCTGAACATCTAGTGATGTTCAAAATCTCCATTTTGAGGGCTGCAGCTCAGAAATCTCCAAGAGACACAACACTCAAAGAGGGCTGGGCTTTCACCATCATCACACTACCTGTATTACACCCTTTAACCTTGTGCTACACCAGGTCGCATTATTGAGCAGCCTGTACTCATACAGACAAGCAGCACAGCTGTTCGGGAGGACTGTAATTTAAAAACATATCAAAATATACACTAAAATGGAATATACAAGCTAATGAATGTACCACAGACTCAGCACAAATTCCACAAATTAGTGGTCAAACCTCTGTTTTTCTTCAAACAAGTGCCCACTCACTCTGGGACATACCCACCTTCACTGCACTGGACCCAGAATGCCTTAACCCTAAAATAAAACCCTGTGTGACCTCTGCTGTATCCAGTTTCAAAGCTGTCTTTACTTCTGCTACCATCATTAATATATTTAGTCTTTCCATGTGACAGACAAGCCCAACCATAAAGATGAAGACAAAAAGTAAACTACCAGTGGAGTTCGTTTGTAGCCAAATTAACAAAAAATCTTTCAATGCGAGACAAAACTCACATGTGTGAACATACTGCCTGAACTGGAAGCATGCTGATTTTAATTTATACACCAAAATGTTAGAAATAGAATTTTTACCATATTTCAGAATTTCCTGCTACACAGCCAGAAACTTGAGCTGTGTGGGAAGCTCTGGGATGCTGCAAGAAGCAACGGGCGCCTCAGACGTGATCCCTTGGCTTTATGCAAAGAAAAAGGAAAACAAATACCACAGAATGAAAGGTTATCCCCTTTAATTTGATTTAAATAAAAGTGAGATCCTGAGTTACCGAAAATCACCAGGCCTGACCTTGCAAATCTAGGGAGCTACAGATCTTCTGTAGTATCGCTTCTCTCTAGCGACCTGAAGGTATAAACATTAGAGAACTCAGTGCTGCAGGGATCTAGGAAAGCAACACAGACCTGCAGAGAGCATCACAACAAATTCAGACCAGTTCAGACACTAATGCAAGTCTGAGCTTAGTCAGCTACCTGTATGCAATCAAAGCTATGTTTATGGTGTTAAATGTTCAAATTAAACAGGGGATTTCTGGAACTACAAATCACAAGTTGCTCTTGTTTGAATTATAAAGCAGGACTGCAATCACTTTGAAACAAAAGCAAGTGCAAAATATCCATAGGAACAGCAATGCCTGGGCAAATGTTGCTGTTCCTGTCCACTGTTCCTGGGCAAATGTCCGTTGTTTAGGTAAGTGTAAACTAAACAGGAAGGAAAGCAGATCCTGTGGTTTTGCTTCTTTTACACCGTTCTAACATGGTGATAAACTGGAATAAATTCCCCAGCAGTTCCTTGGGTTTGTGCCAGCATCTGACACACGATTCGTGTAACTGGTTCTTGGGCTTAAGGGCAGGAGTTTCCCAAGTTTCTCTGTCAATTACTCCTTTTCCTTTTTTCTTTCTTTGCTTGCTTCCTTCCTTAGAGCACAAAACAGATTTAATGTCGAGGGCTCCATACCAGCTCTTGCTGCCCATGTTAAGAGGCCCTATTTCTTCAAGATATCGCAGGAATTGGCCTGGCATCAGAAAAAAAATTCTGGTGTGTCCTTAGGACTAAGCGAGGATTGATTGAAGACTAAAAGCACCCAGCCTTACTTGGAGCAGATGAGATATCCCATGCTTTTCAAAGGGGATTTTTAATTTAGTATATCCACTGCCATAGTGAAAGCATTATCAAGGGTGATTTCTAGTATAAGAAGGAAAGACACTCAAGGATGAGAAAAATCCCCATAAAATAAATACACAAAGCCCTGTGAGTGGAAATAGCACAGTGGACCAATAATTTCAGTGATTATTGCTACAAATAAACAGTCAGAACAAATCTCTTCCAGAGGGCAATCACTGCCAATCCCTTACCATACATACTGGGCTTTCTAGTGTTATTTTGTTTCTGCATTTAGCAAACTGCCAAAATCAGCAACACACATCAATAGCAAGGAAGAATAAAAAATCCAAACTTCAGATAAATCTCCTAAGTGCAACAAGAAAATATTCCTTTCTCCATTTTATTCTCTGTTTAACAACAACAAAAAAATTCTCTTTTTTATAAAAAGACACCAAAGTAGATGTTTTATTGCAGTGGCTGATTCGGACTTCTCTTCAAGAGAACAGATAATGCAGGAAGAAGGCCAGTCATGTGCAAATCATAGATATTATATTAATATTGTATATTATATAATGTTTATTACTATGCATGATTTTATAATCTATCCTGTGGAATTTCTGAGCAGCCCCTCTGCTTCCCTTCACATATTAATTGCCCCATGTCTTCTTTAGCACTAACAGCCTCAATTCCTTGTTCTCCACTTTTTGTTTAAATCCTCCATTCGCATCACAGCGTTTTCTAACAATTCCCCCTGACAACCCCATAGTTCCACTCTCTGGACACTTTTAGGGCTCTCTTTTTATTCACAATTAACTTCATTCCTCATCCACATTGGTTTTAAAGTTTTATGTGAAGATCTATTCACTCCCTTGTGCCCACTCCAACTTCTCTGTCAAATTTTGCCAGTTTACCTGCCTGAGGTATTTGCTAATAATCATTGCCAGTCTGCTTCATTTACATGTTCTTCATTTTATCTAATTAGAAGCTTTGGAAGTTTAATTAACCC
Source organism: Rhynchotus rufescens (assembly GCA_032273925.1). Taxonomy (NCBI): domain Eukaryota; kingdom Metazoa; phylum Chordata; class Aves; order Tinamiformes; family Tinamidae; genus Rhynchotus; species Rhynchotus rufescens. Next base: position 4,170 of record JAVCKT010014124.1, read on the forward strand.
AATTTTTTTTTATATCACCCCCCTACCACAGCTGAAGCGTTAAACTCACTACTTGGGGTAATTGCAAAAGACCCTTCTAAGGTAGCAACCCTGAACGTGATCTTGGCTATCGTTGCCTATCGCTTCCAGGGTCACTACTCTAGCAAATGCCAACACATAAAATAATGTGAATTTACTATGTAGTTATACATCAATGAAGAGCAAAGTGTTTCAGATGGACAATTTATCAAGCTGCCTTTCTTTTTACTCATACCTTAGCAGGGCTAGGAAAGATGTCAATCATATCACATAATAAAGGTAGCATTTCCACCATTCTTACATGACCATTAAATGCCCAACAAATCAGTATTTTGGTGATAAAACTCCTAGAAGGTAACACACTCTTATCAGCTGCTTCTGCTTTCCACCACTGCACGGTATCTCTAGGTGGAGGAGGAGGTCAAGGTGTGGGGGAGCCCCATGCTTTCTTTACTACGGCATTTCTTTACTACGGCAGCCAGGTTGGTCCCCACCATGCCAGCAAGGAGGAGGAAGGTGGCAGGGGCACCTGAGGAGGGTGGCAGGTGGTCCAAGACATCTGTGTTTCTCCTTCCTCTGAGCCAGACAAGCAGGAGCCAGGACATGCTCTGCAGCGCTTTGCTGCAGGCATCACCTTCCAGAGGTGAAGAGCACTGTGGTAGCTCCAGGATAGACTTCGCATGCTATCACCAGCTGTAGAGATGTGATTATGTTTGTACAACCCCCTGTTTTTCTTCTTGGTGTAGTCAGCCACAAGGGTAGGAGAGCAGCGAGCAACTTGAGGGGAGCAAACCTAGGTGAGACATCACTCATGACCTCACCTCTGTGTGTATATATCCAAATACACAAACATATAGCAGGAATCTCCAGCATAAGCACGACTTGGCACATGCATTTGGACTGAGATCTGGTATATCAACAAACTATCTCACTCTTTTTATCACTGGGTGCAGGAATACTGCAGTTGGCCTGTGCCAGACTGAGCTCTTTGGGCTCCTCCATCACCATAGCTACAGACTCTGCGCTGCTCCGCTTCCAGGCTGCTTGAAAACGGGAACTCTGCTTTATGGAGGGACCCATGGAAGACTCTCCAAGGCAGTATCCGTGCTCACAGACTGGCTGATATTTACTCTTTCTTCTTATTGTACCTAAGGGATCTGCTCACAGCCAAGACCATTTCATAACAGAATATATGAACCAGCTCAGTATCTAAGCAGCCAGAAGAGTTTAGTAAATAAATTATCTAGATTTCCCAACAAAATGCAGAATTCTCCAACTTGTAAAGTGAAGTAACTAGTGAGATTGAGACTTTAAGAAAAAAAAAAAAATTAAATTCTGCACTGCTGGCTTTTAAAACCATAACCTCCCAGACTGACCAACTGGCCTGTTTAATCCACAAGAAGATGCATCACCATTTTTGCATATTTCTCCAAAGAGTTGAGGAATATCCACCATACAATCCCTCTATCAACCTGCATTTTCTATCAAGCACCATGGTCTTTCCTCTCCCTGAAGTATGACGCATCTCATGGGAACACCAGGCTGACCCTGACTCGAAAGGAATATAATCTGGCTGACAAACCTAGACTTTAGAAGTGAAGTGAAGTGCAAAAGGGAAAACCTGGAGAAGAACAAGGGCCATATTTTTGGAAGCAATTTTCTGTTAAAAAGTTCTGATTTTTTTTTCCTTTTACCAAAGCACGAGGCATATTAGAGCAAGTTTTCCTATAAAAAAAGTTCCACACTTGCTCCTTTTTTACAGGGAATTAAGTCACATTACGCTGCTCAGTTATAAAATTATTGCCATCATATCTATAATCTGTAATGAAATAAATGAAAGGGGTAGTTTATGAAGTGAAATAATGATAACTCACTTAGAAAAAGAAGGAACCTGTTCTACGTCACTCCAGCCCAAGGTTATTCCTTTACAGCCCTAGTGAGAATCAGAAAGAGCCCAGGGCTGGTTTTCAGCCCTGAGCGTGGAACAGGTTGGGGGGCCTGTACTGCATTTCATGAGCTCTGGGCTGGAAAGTGGAGCAGGAAGATCCTACTGGGAAGCAGCCATATATCCTATAAACCAACTGCATGGTGCGAGATCCACTGGGGAAAAATAAAAGTCAGGGAGAGGAGACGGTAAGAGAACAAAGAAAGAAAAGGAGGAAAGCTGAGATGTTGTGCCAGTGATAAACATTTCAGAAAGACTGAAAATATGATGGGGAGTTTAAAAAGTGGGAATTCAATACAATACCTGATCAGGATCGTTTTATTAATATTCATCCTACCAAATGTGGGATTCTCTGTCTGACTCTTCCAGACCCACTTTCAGGTCAGTGCAACAGGCCTTTTTCAGGAGCAATTCACCTCATCCAGGCTTATAAAATTAATCGGACGAAACACATACTGAAAGTGTATGAAGAAACCCAAGGTGACATATAAAGACACGTATAAAGAAACCGAAGGTCATGAGAAAGGGTATAAACACTGAGTGTGATCCAAGCATATACATAATTATCAGCAGCTTTAAATGGCAGAGAGAAAGGGAGAGCATGTGTTGCTACCATCCCCACTGGCCTCCCTGTGCTGCAAAAGCCAGCAAGGTGCTTTCCCTCAGTTTCATTTCAGGAGAAAGGTACCCTCCTCCTGACCCTAGGACTGGAAACATCGCATGCTGGAACAATCTATGCCACTTTTCTTCTGGGGATTCAATCCAAGTCCTGCCTAAGTCAATGGAAGACTTTCCTACTCATTACATACCACTATCAGGCCCTGATACCTCAGTACCTCAGTGTACTGAGGTACACTGACCTCCGTACCTTGAAACAGATGCTGTTTATTTCCCAGCTTACAGCAATAACTGCATTTTTTCATGCTAAGTAACATTCAAGGGCTTCACGTGATGTCGGTGAGATGCTGTATTCCCTCACCTAACTGTTTTTGGAATAACACTGATTTATATCAGCTGCGCTGAGCGGGCTTAAACAAGACCAACTCTAGACTCTTCATGGGACCTGGTAGCCCCACAATATATTGGGAGAGTTACAATGTGTGAGGTGGGAAGATAGGCCATAAAAAGCAATATGAATTACAGTAGCATGGGAAGGGGACTCATTAAATTAGGAATTGGATCTCCTGGAGAAGCAATAGGCACCAGAGTGAGCTGCAGAAAGAGTTCATTATATTGGAATATAAAAAGGGAGGCTGCTATGTTTTGATTTGTTAAAAAAGCCACGAGGTATCACATGAAAGGGGCCCGTCGCTGTGTTACAAAGTGCAATAAAAGCCAACATAAATTGCATTATGATCTTAATAGGGAAGTCCCTGAGTACAAAGCCTAATTGAAGCCAGCAGGGCTCGTGTCGGGGTGGGAAGGGATTTGTTTTCTTCCTAAGTGGCATGGCCTGTGAGGCTGGGTGCGATACGATGTGGGGCTCCTGGAGCATGAAGCCTCTCAGTTTGGCTCCCTGTCGCCTTGTGCAATAGCAGCCAATGGAGACATGAATTATGATGTGCCAAGAGGGACATTTCCTAAGCTTGTGCAAGAGCAATGAAACACAAACTCCTCTTAAATGCGACAGGACGAACGTAAAATTAGCAGCATGGCAGATAGGGGGAGATTCACTTGGCCACTTTTTCACCTGAAGCCTGGGTGCAGTACAGTGCAGCACAGTGACACAGCTCTAACGGGAGTTATTTTGAGAGAAGGTGACCACAGGAGCAGCTGACAATGATTTTTGCAAAACTAAGTGCATTCCAGTGAGCACAAACCAGCAGAGAAATGTGCACATGTGAATGTCGTTCTTCAGTGCAGTTCTACAACTCAACTGTCTACACTCGGGCCCTCGCGAGCACAGGCACTGCAAGATGCTCAACACACCTCACTCAAACACAAGTATTTATGGTAAAGGAACGGATAAGAGCACGGGGGTGAGCGGAGCCTTGCAGCATTTTGTTGACAAATGACCCCAGTGCTGCAGATAGCAACGCAGAGATGGGAAAGCAGGCTGGGGTAGGCAGAGCAAGTCCATCCCACCCCAAAATACACAGATGCTGATCCAGCAAGGCTGAGTTTTCCTCCTCTTGGCCTGAAGCCTGGCAACATCATCACGCATCCAGCCCATGCTTGGGAGCACCCGTTCTCTAGGAATCTCCTAAGGACAGACGCACTGAGAGGCGGATCGACCTGCACACAGGAATGGGAAGGACAAGACACAGGAAGGAGGAACGGGTCCCCTTGGTGCTGCGTGGGGCACTTGCCAAAGTCCTCGACTTGTTCTAGCGCCATGGGACACAATTCCGAGAGCTCCACAGCGCCCAGGCAGACGCAGTCTGGGCATCCACCCAGGAGGCGAGGCACGCAGTAGCCTCACTATTATTTAAATCAATTAGCAAGCTGCATTGCCATTTAGACATCCAGCAATGTCAAGAGCTTTCCAAAAGTCTGCTTCTTTTCATGTTCTGTTTCTCCCCCAGCATGTTCTTAATTACATCCCGTGCTAATTTTAATGAGTCGCCTGCCTTTGGTGCTGCGTGACCATAATATCCTCCAGCTGATTTTCAAAAATCACAAGGTTTTTAACTTTTCCAGCTGTCTTTTCAACAAAAGCAGCCGCCTGTTGAAGGGCTTGGCAGGCGGCTGGGCCTGGAAGCTGCGCTGCTCCCTATGCCAGGCCGGCCCCATCTCTCGCAGCTCCATGCATGGATCTGGGCACGGGCAGCGGGAGGCCACGGGCGAAACCAGCTCACTCTGATTCCCACCTCGGCTGCTGCACGGCAGCACCAAGACAAACACACATCAGTTTTCTGTAGTTGAATTTTCCCCTTCTTGCTCCCATTCATTAAGCTTTGCAACACTTCCAGAAATATAGGAATATATTTCTGAAAGTATAGGAAACCTTAATGGATTTCAAAGCCAAGGAGGATGCTTTCACTCATGGTGATGGTGCTGATCCTGGGACTAATTTTATTTAGAAAAGGAAAAAGCCTGGAGAAGCTGATACCAAGTAGCATCTCTACACAGTGGTACCTACAGCTACAGCAGGGCTAGGGACAGGCAGGAGGGATTCTCTGGACTCCCCTCCTTACCTTTCCTGTAGGGTAAATAATAAGAATTTTGGTGTTGAACAGACCCTCAAAATGCCACAGAATGATTTGTGACCCAAGCACTGGATGTTGGGGCTGTGTTACCATCAGTCTGTGCCATGTTGTGTCAGCTTTACCCAGCCGCTGCCCTTGCTCTCCTCGTTATTCTCACTTGTATAGAAACTTGAAAAGAAAAACAAATGCAAGCAGATTTTGTACTCAGTTAACACACAAAGCTCAGCAAGTGTGCAAAGCTCCCCTGGCACCATGAGGAAACAGGTTCTCTTGGTCTTTGAATCTCTACATCTGCCCTCAAGATGAAGTATATTTTCTCTTCACTTATTTTCCTAAAATCTATGCTAATCTATGCTATGTCTACCTGCAATTTTTCTTTTTTCTTTTTTTATCTTTTCCCACAGAATAAAGTGATATTTAAAGTTTCAGAAGCAAATGCTATTTTCAAACTTCCCAACTCCACAAGATTTTCAGTGTTCATTTGAACAATTCTGGAAAAAGACTGTTTTGACTAATGTCCCTGCATTTTTGCAATGAAGCAGCTGGAATTCAACCATTGCTGCACACACATTTTAATGTGTGTGTTTAATGTGTTTAGATGCTAAAACATCAGCAAAACAAACCAGGGTGCTGAAAGGGAGCTGCTGGCTGAAGGAAGCATAACTAAACTTGATCTGCACATTTACAAAATGCCAAAACTTTTAGTAAATTCTACATTAAGTAGAATATAAGAGAAGATACCTTTGAAAATCTTTCAGCCTATGAGCTCTAGACCATCTAAGTTTAATCCTACACAGATAATATGGGGAAATAACAATATTCTTATTCTTGGAATGAATGATACCTCTTCCTCAGACCTGCAGGGTAATCTTCCATCAAGTCATTTTATTTTGTGTTAAAATAGCACTCAGGACTTTATTTCTCTGCCGCTATGGTACAGTTTTGTATGGAAGTTTCATATTTTCAGTATTTCTAACAGTCTGAAAGTTAATTCACAATGTGATGAAGCTCTACACTTTGAGCACCTTGATTGTGTATTATACAACTTTCACAGCTTGCCACTGTGCTGACAGGCTAGGAAAGCCCATAACTGTACTGCACACTAGCTACAAAAAATAACCTTTTCACAAGCTCTTCACTTTTGAACTCAAATGACAACCCAAGTAAACCAGCTGGATGGAACCTCTCCAAAGTCCTTGCCAGTTTTAGCAGCACGAGAGCCACTGACTCCAAAAGCTACCAGACATATTACAAAAAACCCTCTTGCTCCCCATCTGAGCTAACAAACTGTGAAGGTTTATGAAGAAGAAATACGCAACCTAAAAGCCCAAGGATTTTTAAGCACACATATCAATTAAGTTATTTTTTGCATGCCAAGATGCAGTCATACTTTGGATGCAGTTAGGAACACATCCTTACTTAGTCGTGAGCTCTTCCCAAAACAGAACTGTTGGGAGCCCAGGAGCCCAGGTACAAACTTCAGGATAATTCCAGAGTACTTCCACACGAGGCCTCAGTCAAAGACTGCTCAAATGGGAACTCCACCAAATTTAACAGGCTTGACCATGCCCTACAGGTAGGTATATATATAGCTAGGCAACATATGTGTCTGTACATCCATGCAGTACAGCCACAGAGCATCTCCTTCCTGTGCCACTGCCATCCCAGACATCCTGGGGGAGCATCTAACATTACAAATTAATGAGCGATTTAGTGACTTGTCATTATTCATGGCTACAAGACATTATAATGCTCTAAATAAGTCAAAACATTTTTGCAGCTGCTGCAAATGTTTCATTCCTAGATGTAAACTTGGCGGCGAGCACGAGGATCTCTGCCTAAGTGCCAAAATCGCAGTGAAGTAATTAGCACTTCGAAAAAAATTATACCTAATGGGGAACATGTCAAGTTTAGCCCATGCTTTGATGGGACCAATGCTGATAACCAAGCACAAGTGCAGCCAGTTCCCAGGCCACTCAGCTCCAGACGGGTCATGTTATCCCTCATCCCCAAGCATGTGGAAGAGCAAGGATGAAGCGCTACAGAATTGGAGCAATGTCCCGTGTTACAGATGTGTAAAACAGCTGGGCGAATGATGTCATTGCAAATGCTCTGCCACCTCTGCTACTTGCTCTTATTATTAAAAGCAGACATTAACTTGCTTTACCTAATAGCCCTGTGTAAACCTGTTGTGTCAAACACTCGAGTCTGCTCTGCTCCTAATTAGCACAGACAACCTGCAGCTGCTTCCCATAAATTTCTCCAAGCAGCTTTGAACTTGCCATGTTGCAGTGCAGATGCCTTCTTATTATTTACTTGTCTAAATATAACAGGTATGATAGCATAATACACAAAAATCTTCCTAGAAAGAAAACATAGTTTTTCTACCACTGTATTTCCTATCAAACATCTCAAGCACTGGAACTCTTCAGACATCCTAGATTGTGTCCTTTGGCTCGCAGCCAGACGCTGGGATCGCAAGCAGTAAATCCAGGTGTGTGTCAAGCATTCCTGGATGCGGCCGCTTTGTCTGCGAGAATCTCTGGGCACAGGGTCTTTGCAATAACTACTCGATGCTTTTAAAGCCTTCCCCATTCCTTGTCCCAGCTCTATTTCATGTCTCGAGTTATTTAGCTCCTGGTTCTGCAAGGTGTGAGAAGATACAGAAACAGATGCACATTACAGGCTGGGTAATATGTTTTTCTAATTCCAAGAACATGGGATCTGTCCTGAAGATAATACAGAGTTCTTCTCTCTTTAGGCAACTAGGTTTCACTTCATCAGGAGACCTGTAGCTGGACATGTTTGTTTAGATTAATGCTATTGTTACTGGTCTTAAAAACACACACCTTAGGCCATAAATGATTTTTAGAGGAAGAAACCATCAATGTTTGGCCACCCAGGGTCTCTAAAACAGCCCCTAATTCAATGGCTGCATCAAGGCCCACATCAGCACAGTTCCCACCAAGTTTCTTCTCCATCCAACATCATAAGGAACAGTGCCTTGGGAGTACACTCCTCCTCTTCAGTTGCACTGACACAAGAACAAGACATTCCAAGTTCAACATGAGCAGAGCGCAGAGCGACATGCGTAGAGCAACTTGCTACCGCTGTCACCCTGGTGCCATATTCTAAGAGAGCAGGAGTTTCAAAGCCCAGCTACAACCCGCCCATAAAGAGAGGCACTACAGGAGCCTGCTCGAGCTCTCCTCAGAGTTCACTTTGCTCTGCGGGGACATTCAAGGAGAGTTAGTTTTCCAAGGAAGCACCTTGTGGAGTCCTCCCCCACACAGTCTCGCTTCTGCCGGGGGAACCTGCGATTTCCAGAGCTCGCTGCTGCCAGCGACTCGGGCCTTCACCTTCTCCCAGGACCTCCCCGGGGCCGGATACTTTGGAAAAGGCCCTTGGTACATAAAGCGTAAAGCAATCAAGAGCAGAACTGCTTAATAAGTCAGGAAAAGGCACAGAGGTCGAAATGCGATGACTAATAAAATTGCTTCTAGAATGACGTCTGGATTGGTCTTCTGCCTTTTTCTCCCTTGTTTCTTTTCAAGAATGAGGGCTTTAACTTGTTGCATGAACTTGGCTGGACAGTAGGAAAAAACACTCCTTTAGTTCCAGGGAAATTATTTAGTAGGGTTGATAGGTGTAGGCTGCTAAGAGGCAACTCAACATAGGAACCTCTTCAATGACAGCGCTGCTCGTGTGGCTGCTGTCTGGCTGTACATCAAGTGGATGCAAGTACACGGGTTTGGTTTGGATAACCTTTAAAACATCAGCTGCTTTTCCAAGTCCCCTTGGCTTGCAAAGGGGGCTAGCAAAAGCTCCAGAAGAGTTGGACTTGCTTATTTTCCTCTCCCTTTGGAAACTATTCCAATGCTTCCTGTTTTTGCCTGGGATGGAAATATCACAAGAATGGTCTTCAGTGAGGTACTCCACAGCTTTTGTTTCCAATCCCACCTCAAGCCAGGGCGTGCGGAGCAGGTGCGAAACCCAGACTCCTTATGGTTGCTCCTGGAATACCCTGGTTTGAGGGCTTGGCTGCTGAAGGGGACCCCTGGGCTACCCTTCTGTCCCTGGGCCTCTGTACGCACAAGGACCCCCCTGGCTTTCATGGAGGCTCCCCGGGCCTCTGTGCACATGTGGCCCTGGAGGCCCGCTGGGCTTCCATATGGCATCACATAGCCTCCGTGCGCACTGGACCCTGGGGCCTCTCCAGGATACTGTGTGGCCTTCCTGGGCCTCTGTGTGCATACAGCCCAGGATGCCCTACAGGCTTTCATGTAGCCTCCCCAGGCCTCCATGTGCACATGGACCCAGGTTTCTGTGGGCTTTCATGCAGAATCCCTGGGCCTCCGTGCATATGTGGCTCTGGAGGCCCTCTGGACTTCCATGCAGCATTACTCAGCCTCCATGTGGACTGGGCTCTAAGGACTCTCCAGGATATCATGTGGCCTCCCCAGGACTCCATGTGCATGTAGCCATGAGGAGCCTTCGGGCTTCGTGCGGCCTCCCAAGGGCTGCGTGTGCGCATCAACCAGGGGGCTCTGGGGGCTGTTGTATGGCCTTTGCAGGCCTCTGTGCTCATGTGGGACCCTCCATGTGCACGAGATCCTGGGGTCCTCTGGACTTTTGTGCGTAATCCCCGGACTTCTGTGCGCACGTGGCTCTGGGGGCCCTGCGGGGTTTTGTGCGCCCTCCCCGGGCCTCTATGTGCATGTGGGTTCGGATTCCCTGCGACCTTTAGTGCAGCCTCGCTGGGCCTTCGTGTCCTGCCCAGGCCTCCATGCACCCGTGGGCCCAGCGGCCCTGCCACCTTTTGTGTGGCCTCCTCTGACCTCCGTGCGCATGTGGAACCCACAGGGTCCCCAGGGATAGCTGCGCACGGAAGTCCGGGAAGAACGCACAAAAGCGCACAGAGCCACGGGGGACATCTGTGCATGGAGGCACTGGGAGGACCCACGAAAGGCAACAGGGCCACCAAGACCAGGTGTACATGGAGGCCCAAGGAGGCCACACGAATGCCCACAGGGCCCCCGGAGCCCTGTGCGCATAGGGCCTTGGGAAGGCTGCATGAAACACACACAGGGTACCCAGGAACAACTGCACATGAAAGCCGAGGGAGGCCGCACAAAAGCCCGGTGAGCCCGGTGGACCAGCTGCGCATGGAGGCCCGGGGAGGCCGCACGAAAGACCGGGGGGACCCGGAACCACATAAGCATGGAGGTTCAGGGAGGCCACATGAAAGCCTGTAGGGCCCTCGAGGCAACGTGCGCATGGAGGCCCCAGGAGGTTGCACGAAAGCCCGCTGGGCCCCCGGGACCAGCTGCACACAGAGGCCCAGGGAGGCCACACAAAAGCCTAGAGGGCCCGGGTGGACAGATATGCACACAGAGGCCCAGGGAGGCCGCACAAAAGCCCAAAGAGCCCCGGGGGCCAGCTGTGCATGGAGGCCCGGGGTGGGCCGCACGAAATCTCAGAGGGCCGGGGGGCCAGCTGCACACAGAGGTCGGGCGGCCGCACGAAAGCCTGGAGGGCCTGGAGGGGCCAGCTGTGCACGGAGGCCCGGGGAGGCTGTACGAAAGCCTGGCAGGCCTGGAGGCCACCTGCGCACAGAGCCCCAGGTAGGCCACATGAAACCCCGGAGGGCCTGGGGGGCCATGCGCGCACGAAGTCCCGGGGAGGTCGCAAGATAGCTCTGAGGGCCCAAGGGGCCATCTGCGCATTGAGGCCTGGGGAGGCTGCACAAAATCCCGGAAGGCCCAGGGCGCCAGCTGCGCACAGACACCCGGGGAGAACGCACAAAAGCCCGGAGGGCCTGGGGGGCCAGCTGCACATGGAAGCCAGGTGACCGCATGAAAACCTGGAGGCCCTGGAGGGGCCAGCTGTGCATGGAGTCCTAGGGAAGCTGCACGAAAGCAGGGGGGGCATGGGGGGGCCACCTGCGAACTAACACCTGGGGAGGCTGCGCGAAAGCTCAGAGAATCAAGGGGGCCACACGAAAGGCTGGAAGGCCCAGGTAGACAGATGCGCACGGAGGACCAGGGAGGCCGCACGAAAGCCCAGAGACTTCGAGGACCAACTGCGCACAGAAGCCCACGGAGGCCGCACAAATGCCCGGAAAACCTGGTGGGCTACCTGCCTATTGATGCCTGGAAAGGACGCACGAATGCCTGGAGAGCCCGGAGGGCCAGCTGCGCACAGAGGCCTGGGGAGGCCGCATGAAAGCGTACAGGGCCCGGACGGGCAGCTGCATATGGAGGCCGGGGAGGCCGCACAAAATCCTGGAGAGCTCGGGTGGACATCTGCGCACAGAGGCCCACGGAGGCCACACGAAAGCCCAGAGATTATGGGGGTCCAGTTGTGCAAGGAGTTCAGGGGAGTCTGCACAAAAGTCCGGGGGGCCCAGGTAGACAGCTGCGCACGGAGGCCCAGGGAGGCCGCATGAAAGCTTGGAGGGCCCGGGGGACCAGCTACTTACGGAGGCCCGGGGAGGCCACATGAAATTCCAGAGTATTCGGGGAACCAGCTGCGCTCGGGGGCCCACAGAGGCCACACGAAAGCTCAGAGAGTATGGGGCACAGGTGTACATGGAGGCCCGGGGAATCTGCACGAAAGCCCAGAGGGCTTGGGGGCCAGCTGTGCATGGAGGCGCGGGGAGGCCGCACGGAACCTTGGACAGTTTGAAGGGAAGCTGCGCACAGAATCCTGGGGAGGCCGCACGAAAGCGCAGAGCCCAGAGGGCCAGCTGCATACAGAGGCCCAGGCAGGCCACACCAAAGCCCAGAGGGCCAGCTGCATACGGTGGCCTAGGGAGGCTGCACGAACGCCCAGAGGGCCTAGGGGGCCAGCTGCGCACGGATGCCCGGGAAGGACGCATGAAACCCCGCAGAGTGCACAGGGCCAGCTGGATACAGAGGACCAGGGAGGCCGCACGAAAGCCCAGAGGGCCCGGGGGGCCATCTGTGCACGAAAGCCTGGGGAGTCCATGTGAAAGCTCGGAAAGCCAAGGGGGCTAGCTGAATACGGAGGCCCGCGGGAGGCCACATGAAAGGCCACAGAGCCCAGAGGGCCAGCTGCATACAGCGGCCCAGGGAGGTCACACGAAAGCCCAGATGGCCTGGGGGGCCAGCTGAGAAAAGAAGCCCGGGGAGCCCCCATGAAAGCCTGGAGGACCCAGGGGTCAGCTGAATACGGACGACCGGGGAGGCCACACAAACTCATGGAGAGCCCAGGGGGGCCAGCTGAATACGGAGGCCCAGGGAGGCCGCACAAAAGCCCCGAGACTTCGGGGGCCAGTTGCGCACAGAGGCCCACAGAGGCCACACAAAAACCCAGAGAACTTGGGGGGCTACCTGCCTATTGATGCTTGGAAAAGCCGCATGAATGCCCAGAGGGCCCGGGGGGCCACCTGCGCACGGAGGCCCAAGGAGGCCGCATGAAAGCTCAGAGTGTGGGGGACAGGTGCGCACAGAGGCCCAGGGAGGCTGCATGAACGCCCAGAGACTTTGAGGGCCAGCTGCGCACAGAGGCTCGCGGAGGCCGCACAAAAACCCAGAGAACGTGGGGGGCTACCTACCTACTGATGCCTGGAAAGTCCACAGGAATGCCTGGAGGGCCTGCGGGGCCAGCTGCGCATGGAGGCCTGGGGAGGCCACACGAAAGCCCGGAGGGCCCAGGGGGCTAGCTGAATACGGAGGACCAGGGAGGCCGCACGAACTCTCGGAGAGCCCAGGGGGCCAGCTGCACAAGGAGGACCAGGGAGGCCGCACGAAAGCCCAGAGACTTCGAGGGCAAGCTGCGCACAGAGGCCGACAAAGGCCGCACGAAAACCCAGAGAACCCGAGGGGCTAGCTGTCTATTGATACCTGCAAAGGCCGCACGAATGCCCGGAGGGCCCGGAGGGCCAACTGCGCATGGAGGCCTGGGGAGGCCACATGAAAGTCTAAAGGGCCCAGGCAGCCAGCTGCATACAGAGGCCCAGGGAGGACGCACAACAGCTCAGAGAGTATGGGGGCCAGCTGCGCACGGAGGCCTGGGGAAGCTGCACTAATGCCCGAACAGCCTGGGGGGCCAGCTGCGCATGGAGGCACAGGGAGGCCTCACGAAAGCTCAGAGAACCTGGAGGGCTACCTACCTATTGATGCCTGGAAAGTCCGCACGAATGCCCGGAGGACCTGTGGGGCCAGCTGCGCATGAAGGTCCGAGGAGGCTGGATGAAACCCCGGTGAGCCCCGGTGGACAGCTACGCATGGAGGCTCAGGGAGGCCACATGAAAGCCTGGAGGGTCCGGGGAAACAGCTGCGCATGGAGGCCCGGGGAGGCTGCACGAATGCCCAGAGGATCTGGTGGGCCAGGTGCACACGCAGGCCTGGGGAGGCTGCACGAAAGCAGGGAATGCCGAGGGGCCACCTGTCCATGGAGGCCCTGGGAGGCCGCCTGAAAGCCCGGAGGGCAGGGGGAGCCAGATGTGCATGGAGGCCCAGGGAGGTTGCACGAAAGCATGGAGTGCTGGGGGGCCACCTGTGCATGGAGGCCCGTGGAGGCCACACGAAAGCCCGGAGGGCAGGGGGAGCCAGCTACGCACGGAGGCCAGGGGAGGTTGCACGAAAGCCCGGAGTGCCCGAGGGGCAAGCTGCGCACGTAGGCCTGGGGAGGCCGCAAGAAAGCCCGGAATGCCCGGTGAACCATCTGTGCAAGGAGGCTCGGGGAGGCCACAAGAAAGCCTGGAGGGCCCAGTGGTCCCGCTGCGCACAGAGGCCCGGGGAGGCTGCACGAAAGGCCAGAGTGTTCAGGGAACTGGCTGTGCACGAAGGCCCGGGAAGGCCTTATGAATGACCGGAGGGCTCATGGGTCCAGCTGCGCACGGAGGCCCAGGGCGGCCGCACAAAATCCTGGATGGCTCGGGTGGACAGCTGTGCACGGAGACGCAGGGAGGACACACAAAAGCCCAGAGAGTTCAGAGGCCAGCTCTGCACGGCGGCCCAGGGACACTGCACGAAAGCCCGGAGGGTTTGGGGGGCCAGCTGCACAAGGAGGCCCAGGGAGGCCACACAAAAGCCCAGAGGGCCCGGGGGGCCAGCTGCGCACAGAGGCCCGCGAAGGCCACACGAACTCCCAGAGTATTTGGGGAACCAGCTGCGGATAGAGGCCCAGGGAAGCTGCACGAAAGCCCGGAGAGCCCCGTGGGCCGGCTGCGCACAGAGGCACGGGGATGCCGCACAAAAGCCCGGAGGGCCCAGGGGTCCAGCTGCACACGGAGGACCGGGGAGGCCGCAGGAAAGTCCAGAGGGACTGAGGGGACAGTTGCGCATGGATGCCCAGGGAGGCCGCAGAAATGCCCAGAGGGCCCAGGGAGATAGCTGCACATGGAGGCTCAGGGACGCCGCACGAAAGCCCAGGGAGTTCAGTGGACCAGCTGCGCACGGAGGCCTGGGGAGGCTGCACGAAAGTCTGGAAGGCCCAGGAGGCCATCTGCGCATGTGTGGGATTCACGGTGATAAGACAAATCTTTTAGACACAGAAAAAGTTAGCTTGACATAAGTGAGGCCTAGCTTAGCATGAATAGCTGAACTTTGGGTTTCCCAGAGAGAAGCAGCGACCGTCGGGAAGAATACCAGCTGCAGAGTTGCACAGAGGAGGAACCAGAATCAGGTGTACTGCCTAGGAATGCAAGGACAAACGGTCCTGCAGGATGCCTGTTATCAGTAGAGTCAAAACCGCAAATGTATCTGTGCCAAATTAGGAGAGTAACCATGCATTGTACAAAATGATATAAAAGAGCAATGATTAGAATAAAGTGTGGGCATTAGCAGCATTCAGGTCGGATGCGTGTGCTTTGTCCGAAGCTTCGCCAGGTGCCGCAAAAACTGGGCCCAGTATGAAACCCTAGGGGACACCACTAGCTGTTGACCAACAACTAGACATTGTATCACTGATCACTGGTGTTTGACCAGGTGGAGTATCTCCTTTACAAACTCTGTTAATCAGTAGGCATTTTAGCTATGTTCATTCCTTTGTTGTAAATCATTAAATGTCTGTTTATTGGTTCATTTGCTTGAAAATGTATATTTGGTAAAGTCCATATTTTTTACGGTGATGTTTTTACTGTGAGGCTAAGGATCTGCAGAAGACCATGTCAGCCTGGGAGTGGGAAGCTGAGGGTGCTGCTTGTTGTCCAGCAAATTCCTGGCAACGTGGCACTAGTGCTCAGTGAGGCCTGGGTGATCATGAGCAGTGCAAAGCCCTGCCTGAAGGATGTGGTGATGTTGGGGAGAACATGGCGTGTGTCATAGCCTCAGAAGGGGAGTATGTCTGCTTGTCTTGAGTCCTCATTTCACAAAGTGGGATGTTGATGATGTCTGAAGAAGAGTCTGTGTCAAGAGAAGTTTTTTCAGGGATGTTTGTCAGTGATCACATCACAGTTACAAGAGCCTGGAGTTGGAGGTCTTACTGATCTTAAGAGGCTACTTGGTGTTGAAAAGCAACTTTGTCAATGGAAATCAAGAAGGAAGAGTCCTGAGAGGTTTTGCCTAACTTATATTCATTAGTCTCCACTTGTGAGAAGCAGGAGGGAGCTTCAGCTGTTCTCTGCATACTGTTGCAACAGACATAGTTCATGATCAGTGGGCATCCTTGTTATCTTGAATATTTTATTTCTTGTGTATTTCTTCCTGTGTGCTGTTTGTGCTACAGGAGTACAGGTTTCTGTCTCTGGCATTCCACATGGCTACATATTCATGCCTGTCTCTGTTACATATTGACATTATACCAGAGCTGGCTGACCTGTTAAGCTAGCCTTTGCTGTTAACAGAATGCTTACACAGTGTCTTGAGAAGTACTTTTTCCTGTACTGTATCCCTGTATCACTCAACTCAGTGGTGGGAGTGGACAAGGAAGGGAAGGAGCAGTAGCTTGCCTTATGTCTCAGGAAGAGAAGTATGTCTTTGATAAAGCCTCAATTCCAGGACAGTGCTAATGTAGATAGTTCCTTACAGGGCAGTGACAGAAGAGGGAATCTCAAGGTAGGTGTGGAAAGGAGAAAATCTGTTGATCGCTCATCCAAGGTGTATTGGTTGAGGACCTGTGTTCAGTTCCCAAGATCCCTGGTGGAAGCTCATCACTCTTGGCTCCTGACTGTGCCCATGAATGGCTTTGACCAGATATGCAGCATCTTTGCAAGGCCTTCCTCTCTGGAAGTTATCTTTGTTCTTGATTCCTAGAGAATTCTGTTAGAACCCCTTCAGAAGGAATGATCCATTTTATTTTTGTTTCTCCTTTACCTCAATCTGCAGCAGTGGCTGATGTACCTGACAGGCAAATGCCCCTGTTCCGTTTAAGTCCTGGGATCTTTAACTCGGATCATTGTAATATTGCCTGGATGATGCCTACAGACTTGAGAGAGCCAGTCAAGTGGACACAGACCACAAACCGTGTCTGTCATTAGCAGTGCTCACTGCAGAATAGGATATCATTTTTTCTGTCACTATGTTTGTTGTGCAGGCTTCGATCTTTGCCATGGCTGGAGTCTGAAGAGAAAGCTCCTTTTCCAGAAAGGGAGCTGAGGTGTTGGGGAAGTGTTCAGGCTTTGCACGGCCTGTGGAAAACCTGGAGAGCTCTTAAGTGTGTAAAGCAAAGAGAAGTGAGGATAAGGCAAGGGAGAGGTGAGGGCAAGGTGACAGCAGGTTCTTATCATTGAAGACATATCCAGGTGTGCTCCATGCCACTGTTTCTGTAAGTCCACAGGCTCATACACAGAGAGACACAGCGAGTTAGACTTCCCCGGAAAAGCAGATCTGAGGGTACATCAGGATCATCAGGACTCAGAACCTTGTACATGACATGACGAGGTAGAAGCAGGAGAGGTTTTGCCTGAAGTCCTGTTAGAAGTTTGTGTCGAGTGGCATGGAAAATTAGAAAACGCTTCACAAAATGGAAGAAATCAAGGAGGAGAAGTGAATAGAGGAAAAAAAATTCAGGGTGAGAAGGGAATGGAAGGAGATAGAAGGGAAGGAGCAGGAAATGGCAGAGAGGTAGTATAAGGAAGAAAAATACAGAGCTCATGAGCGTAAATTGTGACAACTCAGCATGAAGGGAAGACAAGAATGAAGAGGGCGATTTTTCTCATACTTCATTTTCCTCCTGCACCTCCATTTTCCTCCTGCTGTTCTGCTTTACGACCCATCCGACCTTTCCACCAAGAAAATGGGAGGAACTCCCCCGTTGTCTGCGTAGTCTACCATAACGTTTTGATCCAGAACGAGACACCAAACTTCTCATTCCTGTTGTCTCAGCAGCCTTAGTTGTTTCTGTGCAGATTCTGCCCCTTTCCAACGTTTTCCTGTACCCCATTGAAGCAGCCACCACAGGACTTATGTCACTTTCAAGTCTTTCTCCATTGGCTACAGGAGAAACAAGCAAAAAAAGGAGAGAGAAAAATAGGTACTTGCTCCGTCTGGACTGTATGGGTGCAACAAGCAAGTTCTCTGTCTTCATAAGGGGCAAGAGCCTGAACTGTGTGACAGGAAGCAAAGCTGGCATTTGAAAAAGTCTTTTTTTGGGGAAGGTAGATTATCCCAGAAGAGGTCACTGATCCATGCTAGTATTTCCGTATGAAGTGCCAAGCAGAACAATCCACATTGTCCAAGCTGAGAGGGCAGCCAGAGCATTTGTGCTAGGTCATGTCCATGCCAGGAGAGGTTCCAGGCAGCGAGGGAGGCTGTGGGTGCTGGGGCCCGACACAAAGAGACTCTGTGGGTGCATATGAGATGGCAGGGCATAGAGTCTGCTCACCTGTGAGAAGC
>JAVCKT010014126.1:0-20455 GCA_032273925.1 Rhynchotus rufescens
GGGGCCTCTAGAGATCATCTAGTCCAACCTTCTCACTCAAGCAGGCACACCTACAGCATGTGGCACAGGGTGGCGTGCAGGCGGATTTTGAAGACCTCCAGAGAAGGAGACTCCACAACCTCCCTGGGCAGCCTGTTCCACTACTCTGTTACCCAATATATTCAGGAGTGAAATTTTAATATACCTAAAAAAAAAAAAAAAAAAAAAAAAAAAGATTAAAACACTTTACTTTCTGATTTCTCAATAACTACTTCTTTGTGACAACTCCAGACCATTCACCATTACTAGTGTATGATTAGACTAAAATCTATTACCCTATTATTTGACACAGATGTATATTCCTTTAATGGTCTTCCAAAGACCATGGACAACACCTGACAATATTTATATCATGTGGTGGTCACATCTGTTTAAGGAGGCCTTTCAGTTACCATACTTACATTATGGCAAGAGTAGGAAAGACATTGTGAATAAATTCAGATATGGTGTAAAAGAAATATATTCTATAAGCATATAAAATACACTGAGTTATATATACATGGATTTGATATGTTAATATTTTTTCCTTCATTTTCTGATGACATTGGATCAGGATTAATTTAAAAAATATGTGAATTAAGTCTTTAAGAGTTTGGGGGTTTGGCAATGCTAAGTCCTGAAAACTCAGTCTGATAATAAGCCTCCTGTGGTCAGCCCTTACCAAATTGCTTTTCCCTGAACTACACCTTTAATATGCCAGCTGGCCAGCAGCCAGCCTATATGCAATGCATTGTGTATTGGCACTCTGTAGCTGATACAGAGTTCAACCTCATTCTCAAGGCAAACTTGGGAAACTTTCCAAATTATATCCTAACCACCTCTGAGATATCAGTCTAGGAAAGTGGAAATAGCCCCACAACATAACATAAATTTTACTTGATTGTGTAAATATTTAGAGATCTTTCAAATTATGCCCAGAGACAAATTTCCTTCACTTAAAGCCCATGTAGGTCTCTGAGTTAAGAATTGCACCCTTTCATCAGATTACATTTGGCTTGAGAGTGAAATACTTGTGCAGAAATAGTTGTTTGAGTGTCTAACAAGTTGTACCATGGAGCACACACACCCCATGGCATGGGTGCCATCCTTCTTTGCCTCTACAGGTTGCATAGGTTTAAGATAAATATGACCACAGCAGTTCGACATCTGCTGCCCTCACACTAATGTGACACACTTCAGTGGAAATGGTCTCAGTTACTTCCAGGGTAGACAGATCATGCCGAGAAAAAGTCATCTGAAGAAGAATTAGGTCCAAAAAGCAGTACTAAATATGCTGGTTATTCTAAGTATATTTTATCGGAAATGTTTGGAAGCAGTGCTCTTTTACATCAGTTCTCTCTGCATAAGATGGAGCATTAAAGATTTTCTCTGGGTTCTATATTATTGGTAATTTCTAAAGGTTTGACAAGTTTGCATGTATTTTTCTTTGTCTGGAATGGTAGTTGTTTTTTCCCGGAATAATGAGGCTGTTTCACAATCACTGGCAGACATGAGGCCAATAAGATAACATTTCCCACATACTTTGCATTCCAGCATCTTGCATGGGAGCTTTTAGATATGGTTTCTTAAATGTTGAAGGTTTGAATTAAAATGTCTCTGAAAATGCCTCCACATCTCAGGCAGTGGATCTCATTCCACTTCTTGGAATACACAGTAATAATGACTGACATGTTGACAGAGTGTGACTGTACAAATCTATTAACAAAAGTCAATAACTTTTCAGTAGAAAGCAAGAAATTCTTGTACACAATTGCAGTATTAAAACAAAACAAAAAAGATAAAACTCTTCATTTTCCGTTAAAAAAGTAATCATTTCTTTTTTACTTGCTTCTGCTTACTCTAATATGAACCTTCCCAAGGAGCAGAAGGAGAAGTTCATATTCAAGTAATCTCTCTCTTCATGCTGTCCTTTGCCCATTAATCAGGCATTTTATTTTATTTTATTTTTTGAGCAAGTAGTACTTCTCTGACTTTGGGACAATTGCTTTATTATGCATGAATGAACAAGGGAGGCTGGTGGTTTCTTTGTTTTTGTTTTTGTTTTTGTTTTTGTTTTTGCTTTTCTTGGTGCAATAGAGTAGCACTCAGTGAGTTATAAGTTATCTTCTATTAAGAATATGGTTTTGCATCTCCCAAAGGCTGTACACTGTCAAAAGGATCCAGGGAAACAATTTTATTTCTTCTAGCGCGTGTAACAGCAAGATTTTCTTTTTTTCTGTTTGTGCACAGACAAAGACTACTTGGATTCATTCCCTCAGTGGAGGAGGGGAAGGAAGATATATTTTTAGCATGGTGATTTGGTTTGGTAAGGTAGTTAGCCTTTTACTGTATTTTTTTCTTTTCCTATTTTTTTCAATGGTGATACGTGTTTATCTTAGAGAAAGCAAGGTTAAAAATTATGCTTTGCTGTGGTCAACCATAAGTCCTGAGGAAGTTCATTCCATGGACTGGGCTTGATTCCCAAGAGAGCTGTCCCCTGCACAGAGGGAGGTGTAACCCTCTGGTTCAAAATTCCTTTCTGCTTAAGCAGTAATGTTAGCCGCAGTTCTTACCCCAGAGTCTTAGCTGACTGTTTATATATGCTGGATTTGAGCCACTAAGAGCCTTGAAAGTTTTACCATTGCCTTGATTGTCTGTGGGAAGTTGATGTCAAGAGCTAAGGCAAGCTTGATGTAACCCTGCTAGCTTGTGCTGCTGAAGGAAAAAATCTCTCTAACTGCAGCCCATTGCATTGTGTTATTAGTGGATGTGGTTTTAATAAGTAGGGGAATTCCAGAAAAATGCAATAAAATAGTTTTACTAAGCTACTAAAAAATAGATTCATTCTTTTTTTTTCCTTGAGGCTCAGAAACTGATGAATTCTGTAATGATTTTGAGTAACAAAGTAGAGCAAGGATGTTGCTGAGCTCTTCTTTGCAGGAATGAATCAACGGTGTGCCAGGCTAGGCTAGAAACTGGGCCAGCCTAGGGAAAATGGATGGTCTTGAATGACTGGCTGCCTACAAGTTGCAGGTGGGTAACTCAGGACACTCAACATTTTTGTGAGGGTTGTATGTGGAAGAGGAAGGCTGTTTTTGCAAGTGACACTATGGAAATAAAGAAACTTGAGTTTTCTGGACATCTCCTTCCACTAAAAAAGGTTGACTGAGATTTCCAGAAGAAACCTATAGCTGAGCGGGCAAATGTCAGATTGCTTGCTACTACGTAGCCAAGAAAAAGAGTGGTGGTGTCAAAATGTGTGTAAGCCTGAATGAAGCTGCATCTGTAACCTGATAAGGATGCTGCTTTCTCCTAAAAGCAGAAGTCCTGTGACTGGATTACTCCTTGATTAGCTTCAAGCCTAAATGCTGTTGAGCATGAGCAGGAGCCCAGCCTGTGGCAGCTCCTTGGCTCAAATTTGAGACAGTGGTTGTATTTTAGAGCTCTGGGACTTGTTTTACTTAGCACAGGTTAAGTAACTTTAAAGAGAAACAGTGAACTGATTTCAATTTTGCACTACCAAAAATGGGAGTTCCTTCTCTCAGTTTCATGATCCTCCAATTTCCTTTGTCCTAACTCTATCTCTATCCAGACCTTCCTGAGAACCAAGGCAGTTCACCAGCTTCCTCTCTCCATAAACCATAATCCACATTGAATAATTTTCTCCTGGGCCAATGGTCATTACCTGGAGTGGCTCATAGAAGTGGGCCCTAAAGCTGGTACAAAGGATAAAATGGCACCATGTAGATAAGAGTATGGAGGAGAGAGAGAAAAGGGAAAGTTTGGGGGAAGTTAGATTTACCTGTTTCAGGGTCTTTAGCCATGGTATGCAGCTAAGGAAACCACAACCTAAAACAGTCTGTTATCTGATGAACATTTTAAGCAGACATGAATCAGCATTGCAGTCAAAAGAAGAAGCCATGTCTTTCCCCTGCTTTCCAGTCTGGCCTATCCACTTCCCCCTCCCTTATGCTGGTAGTTTACATGTGCCTTCGAAAGAAACTGCAGAAAACTGCTCAGCTGCGAATGGGTGAGATGGCATGGTATTTTCCAGCTGGTTATCAGAGATAGATAGTAGCTAAGGAACAGTAATCATATATACAAAAGATACACTCTTAGTAGGGGAATAATCAGCTACAGAAACAGTGCCTTAGCACACTGCCTGAAGAGTGAATGGTGAACATCGTATATTCAGCAAGAAACAAGCTCTCACCAGTGTGAAACCAATTCATCTTGATACAGCTTTGTCTGTCCACTGAATACCAGATCAAGGAAGGATTAAGGATGCTCTCTGCATACTGGGTAGCTGTAGTTTTCCCTCTAAATGGAAAACAAGGCAAGGGAGAAGACTGTTGTTTGCTTTAATACGTTTACTGCATTTATTTCCCTTGGGCTGCTTCCAAATGGAGAGCAATATGGCAACTGTGTTTTGACTTTTCCCACATCTTCCTGTCAGGAGGCTGTGTGTAATGCTTTTCTTGCAGGGTCTGTGAGCACTTATGCCTCTTGAAGGCATAAAATCTCTGTCCTCCATTGTCCTCCTCCATGTCCTTCTCTGTCCATTGTTGGTAACAGCATACAAAACACCTTTCAGCTCTTTCCCATTTCTTTCGCTTTGTATATAATTTGCCTCGTCTTTTTTTTTTTTTTTATTGTTGTTGTTCCATTCAATCAACATAAGTGTGTGGGCTCTGGGGCCTCTGGGAACAGAGACTTGCTTGCAAAAGGTGTAGCCCAGCATGCTCACTCCGACACAGATATATTCCCTCTAAGGTTGTTGGCACCACGAGGAGCTCTGGCAACCCACTCCTACTGCATGTTGCAGCTCTCGTTGCCAATTTATGGGTGTCCTGCACACAGAAACTCTGTTCTCCTTAGCTGCTGGGTACTGGACATGTTTTGGGGTGGGGAATTTCTTGGCAACTTACTTTCTGCAATGTACTGCTTGAGGGCAACTGGTATTTTACCCTCTCATGAATCTTGAATTTAACCCCTTGCAAGTTTCAAGAACTCTGTTTTACTGTGCAGATGCCGTTTATTTACTGGAATTTTATCTTTTGGATTGGGATGGCCTCTCAAACAAGGAATCTCCATTTGAGTTCTTGAATGTTACAGTGAATGCTCAAGTGAATGTAGTTTCTCAAAGCACTCAAGAAGTGAGCACAGCTGCTGATCTTAGTAGTATCTGACTGTCTGGGACTAAAATTATGCTGAAAAGCCTTATAAACTTTCAGAGCTTCTAGTTTTGAGCTGAGTCCCTAGCTCTGAACCATCTTGTAACCTAAACACTCTTCTTTTTCCAGACGCTATACTCCATATCTAAAGCTAAAACCAAACACATTTTACCTCAGCTTCCTGTAAGCTGTATTAGAGGAAAATGGCTTTCATTTCTGCATAATATCAAACCTTAATAAATCATTAAAATGTGAGAACACATTTAGGATTGACTTATATTATTTTATCTTATATTGTTTACTTAACTGCTCTTGAAAATTCACATTAGCAAATGAATAACAACATTTGGATTATATCTCCTTGCTTCTGTTTGCAGATCATCTGCAAAGAGCCTGTAATTTTCTCTTATTTATTGTTCAAAAGCTACATGCCAATTTCACCAAAAAGAATCAATGTTTCCAAACACCAAGTGGCAACCATTCAGTCAAACTTAGACCTGATTTGACTGGATATCAAGGTCACAGTATGCTTTTCTTCCTCTCACTGGGTAGGCATAACATCTGGAATCAGTTTTCTTATGTGCATACTATCAATTCCAAATGTATAATGTGCCTTCCATGAATATTAAGCTGTATTTGTTTGAAATTTGGTCTTCTAACAGACATTTCTGCCAGTGACTTCATTTACTAAAATTCTGAGATGCTGAACATACTGCTGCAAAACAAGCCACCAACACTGGTGCAAGCTTTTATTTTGAGTTATTTACCCAAGTATAGTTCTTAGGGATCAGAAAATCACTGTCTGGAAAGTTGCTCCATTGCTTCATTTAAAAGTGCTGGGAATTCACTGAAGCTTGACTTCTATATAATTGAAATTATCTTTCCACAAAGGAGCCAGCACAGTTCCTTAAAAGGAGACTGACACTATGTGTTTTTTTTTTTTGTCTTCAGGTGGTCTTTAATAAAGCAGCAATAGAAATGGAAAAGAAAGCAATATTTTCCTCAAAAGTATACACTCTAAAAAATTAAAAGATTTTCCTGCCTCCATAGGGAAGGGATCTTTGTGTGCAGTTGATGTCACAAAACTGAAGATTCTGGAACATTCAAAGTAGCCTTTTTCATTAAATATTAAATATTTTTAATTCGTCAAATGTAGCCTCTGGTTTTGCTATACTTACTTTTTTATGGTGCCAGATATGGTAACCGGTCAAGTAACGCATGACTGGTAAGGGAGTAATGCCTCATTTGTTTTGCATTGCAGCCCAGAACAATAATTAGAAGAGAGGCAAAAAGCAATCCAGTATATCCAACCTACTGGTGTAAGTGGCCTAGTAAGAAGGCCAACACGCCAGAGTTCCTCTGCCTTTTGATCTTCCAATTACTACAACACAGTGTTGCACTTTGCAGCTTGTTTCCAGGGTAAACATTATTTACAGCTCATCTAGAGTTTCACATAGGAAGACAGAGTAGAGCCTATTGTTCCACTTGTTTATTCAAGGAAGCCAAAACTGATGTGATGGACATTTGTAGGACTCTGATAAATAATGGCTGGAAGTTACACATATTGTGAAAATTGCAAGTGGAAAGATGTAACACTCATCCTTTAAGATGGTGTCAAGGAACAACTTACAGAATTGTCGTAGAACAAGATAGCGGAAACCGCTATGCTCTCCACCCAAAGGCAGGAACAGATAGTCCAAAGACATCTCCAATGATGGTGACTGTTTAACGATGATTCATGTGTCTGTGAAAAGGAAGGAGAGAAAGCCAAGAAGTAGGCATGCCAGACAGAAAAGACAGCAATATTGTGAATATAAAATATGGTCTGGGAACATTACCTAGAGAAAGTTGCAGAGAGCTTTTGGAAAAAAAAGTACTTACTGAAAAGGACTTTGGCACAGTGAGGAAACAAAAGGTCTCTTTCTCTTCTGCTCACTTCAAGGAAGCTGAGCTTTATGCATTTCCCATAAATAAATAGAGTTCTATCACAGATATGGCATCCTTAAATTCTCCTCCTAATTCAATCAAACCTGAAAAGCCCATATTTTTAACCAACCTTGCAGGCCTAGAGGTTAAGCATTATTATCTTCTAGGTTAATAACCTTGCAGCCAAGAGCCAGCTATTCTTTTCCACATAAGAAGACAATTTAAAACAAGAAAAATGCAGGTTTATTTCTGAGGAGAATTAGAAAACAATAGTTTGACGTCTGCCCACAAGCAGTCACTGCTGACAGTACATTATAAAGATGGAATGCAGTTATTCACTCACTATGTATGTGGTTGCTCTGTCTACCATGCACACGTTCCCTTCTGGCTCTGCTCTGTGTCGTACAAACTTTCTGAACTTTGTTGGTTCTCTGCTACAACTTAGGCATAGGGTATAAAAGATCCTTTTAGTAGGAGTGAGAATCAGTTCAGAGTGAAACAGCTTTCTCATGTCTGTCATCTCTTCTTGATTCATGGGGCCTCCATCAACCCTGGCTTCCCTGGACTGTTACCCTGCACCTACAGTGCCCATTTTTGAGCAGCAGCTATGGTAGCAGATTTAGCGGCACTGACATATTTATACTTAACTGGCTTCTGCTTTAGAGTGATGTACAACTCTGTGTGCCCAACTTTTCATGCTCAAGTTCGAGTTTAAATTGACTTTTCCATCTCTAAGTGCTTGATTGAATCTATCATAATGCATGCATTAGCAGTCATATTTTAAAAAGCTCGACTTTTAAGCTGAATGAATTCAACAGAAATACTCATAAAGTGTGGATTGAAGTGAGTGAAATCAAGTTACATTAGGATGCGACAAAATTGTTGGGCCATCAACAATTGTTTGGCTCACTTATAACTGAGGTATTATGCTCAATTCTGGGACAGAAAGGACATTGCAGAATTGTTAAAATGAGGAAAAAATTTCGAGGCAATACATAAGAATGATTAGGTCTGGCAGAAATTCTCATTAAGAGATATTGGAAAAGCTGAAGTTGTTTTATCACACAGAAAAATGAGCAAGAGTAAAACGATGAAATTACAGAAAGTAATAAAAAGGTTAGATATTTAATTCCCATTTTCCTGGATGGGATGGTAAGATCTGAATGATCGTTTGGCACTTAGAGCTTATTATTATCATTATCAATTCAAAGCAGCTTGTGTAGCAGCTTTTCTGATAGTGGATCTCAAAATGCTTCATAGAAATGTATTTATTCATGTTAATAAACACAGAATGTGTGTTATGCACATTACAAAGTATACAAATAAGTAAGTGCTTCCAAAATACCTGGAGAAAGAAATAATTTTGTTCTTCTACTATGAATGCTCTCAATACAGAAAGAAGGAGTAACATTTGTAGAGTAATTAATATTATTCAGATTTCTAGACTGAGACACAATGAATTGCAAAAGCTTTAGAAAGTACTAAGCACTTACTTACTTTCTAAAAATAATGTGCCTTTAATTTGACATGTGAAAACAGTGGTCACATCACCAAAAAACAAAAAAGACCATAACTTTTTATTGAAAGAAATTCATATAACTTTTATGAAAGTCTCTCTTCTTAAGAGAGGGCAAACATATGGATAACATAAGAACAAGTCTGAACTTGAAACTTGAAACCAAACTTCAAACTAGTTGAGAATGTTTATTTAACTCAGAAAATAAATCTCTGCCTGCATCTGTATTTTCTAGTCTCTATAGGCAACAGAAATATTCAAAATAACACAGAGAAGAAATGACATCATAGAATTTCTGATACAAACAAGAACTATGGATATTTCTAAAGAAATATGAACTCTTCTGAAATATAATATGTGATTCATCAGTCAGTGCATACTAATCTAAATGGTACCTCTGCACACTGTAGCTGTAATACTTACCAAAAGTTAAAAAGTTGTCTATTGGTCAGTAGAGTTTGCAGTGTAGTTCAGTGACAGATTTATTTTATGAAGTTTTATGATGAAGCTTTAAGTTTCAGATCTTGCTGTTGGAGCCATATTTTAAAGCAGATTTGGGGGGTTGTTTGGATCATTTTAAATTAAATGAGAAAGGAATCAGAAGAGTGGTTAATGTCTTCATTCTAGAAAAGAAACTAAAATGTTGTATGACTATTACTTTTCCACTGTCAGAATTTTAAATACATAGTTAAATTCACTGCTGGTTTATTTCTTCTTCTTGTTTGTTGAGAATGGACACCAGTTCCTATGCACTCAGCTAAAATTAGCACATGGTGAAATCTGTAAGTGCTTAGCCAGCACAGTCCCACTTGCAACGTATAGCTTTGCATCAAGTTGTGTTTTGTATATTCATCCATGTGCTTTGTAATGATCTGCTAGTTGTGCTAGGTTGTCTGCCCAGCCGAGGTGGGTCACCAGGAGCACTGCTTGGTCACCAGAGCTCCTTGCCTTTGTGTTGGTAGGTCTGGCATGTGCACAGCTTGTCATGAGGTACTGCCAATGCAGGCACAATTTTCTCCGTAGAAGCACATGTTCATTAAGGAGTGGGCCACATAGACTACTGAGATGACAAGAGGAATATTTTATATGGCACATTTTACCTGCTTTTGGAAACAGATGAATGTCCACTTTATCTCTTGCCATACCTCAAATGTGACTGTACCTGTGGACATTAGAGCTCTGATCTGAAACAAAAAAGCATCTTCCGTGTTGGACTGTTACTGATTAGCTTACTGACTTCCATGTGTGTATTTGGTTATTGGTATTTACCTAAATGTTCCCTTTTAACTACTTAGAATAAAAAAGATTTCTGATTACATTCCTGAATGGAAGATTTTAGTGGACTATCTTTACTATTTTTATTTTGTATGTCTTTGTGCAGAACAACGTAGGTTATAATCTGATATGATCTTATTTACAGTGGTATTAATCAAGGATGTGTCTATTGAAGTCAATGGCATTATAAAAGGATTAGACTGTGGAAGGTGAGATAAGAACCAGGCTATGGCAGCCGTGTGTTATTTAGAGCTGTTTTTCTGCCACAAATGAGTATTTAAAGAGCTACAGGAGTGGGAGTGATTCCAGGCTTTTAGAAATTCCTGTGAATGGCGTGCAATAAATACACAGGAAATGTGTCTGTAGAAGTATGGAGACAAAAGGTTTATCTTCCATTTTTGTGGCCATTACTAGGATACAAAGTGGGATAAAAATGACTGTCTTGGGCCTGATTCTGTTCTTCCTGGTTATCAACTGAGAGAATGTCCCTGTCTGCAAACCTGCTGTGAGATTAGAATGAGGCTGTTCGTGCACTGATTTCCTAAAATATGTGATTAGTCATAATCACACTTCTAAACACTACAACCATTTTACTAAGGACTATTTTTAACCTGGAGGAGGTTCTCATTCCACCTAAAATTTAGGGAATTTTCAGATAATTATCTGCAGGTCAGAAGGAGAATAATATCTTACTGAAATTCATTGTCATATACAGAAAGAGGGACCACAGGAGGTGATTCCAAAGTCTTAATATTTATCCTACTCTTTAGCTTAACAAAGGCTAATAAAGTGCATTTTTTTCTAAATTAATACATTGTGAGAATTAAATAGCCTTTCACTTGTGCACAACATTTGCTTGTGTGACCTTTTTGATACACTCGACATTTTGTAGAATTGTTTTAAAGTCAATAATAAGCACAATGGAAAAAAAATGAGAGTCTAGTTCTGCCTAAGTATTGAAGACCTACCCTGTGTTTACAGGGAGTATTGAGAACAGGCCATATCATGCTGCTATACAATGTTGCGCACAAGCAAATGAACCAAATAAGCATTTTTTAAAGATTCATTTCATGATTTGACCAGAGAGCCCAATGTTTTCTATATGCTAAGCTAAATGATGCCAGGAAGCTTCATGTCCATGCCAAATGCTAACCCTCTTGTATGCAAGGCCAAAGGTGGTGCCCACAGAAATACAGTAACTCATAGCTATATATACTATTCATTCAATTGTATACGGTTCTTTTGTAAAGCAGTGCCTTGGCTGTACTGTTCACTGGTATGCCATTGCAATACTGGTATGCCATTAGTATACTGAATCTATTTTATTATTGATGAGATTGTTAGGATGGATGAAAAAGAACACAAGAATACAAGGGTAAAGCACCTGCTGGGAACTAAGCATCTATAGAGGAGCCCAGGCATCAACAATGACTGAAGTTAGTTTCAGTCATTAATAACATTTCTAAGTGCACTATTCTGTCAACATCAACAGTGGGTTTTGTCTGGTCAGAAATATATAGGTTTCAGCACTTAAGGTGACAGCTGCTCAGAGGGAAGCTTTTCTGATAGACTAATCTGACCATCTTCTCAAGTCCAACCTGGAAGGATTGCAGTTCTAAATGCTGATCTAGGCTCTTTCCTTTCTGCATCTATACAGACTAGTCTTGCTCTGCTTCAGCACATTTTTATTCCATCCTGTGTGATGGGGTTGTTATTCTTTTCAGATGAAATCATGTGAATGTCCATTACCTGAAAAATTCAAGCTGCTTCAGGAGATAATGCAAAAGAGAAAGGTATAGGAGATTCATGATTTAAGTCTAGCCAGCCAAATGCACTGATGTTCCAAAAATGTCTCAGGAATCAAAGGGATACTTCTGCAAACTTCTTGAAGTGTGTGTGTACTTAAAGTACGTAGATGTCATTTTTCCACTACCATGAAATAGTCTCCCTTCGCACAGTAACTCTGGGTTTAACTGATACACTTCGTGTTTGCTTTTTTTTTTTTTTTTTATTTTCTCTGCTAATATTCTTTAGCTTTTGTCAATTTCTAGTTGATTTCTGGTGTGGAAAAAATACATGTGCAAATGTAAATTTAAGTGAAATGTAAATTCAAATGCTACCATTTGATGGACACAATCACATATAAATAACAAATGCAGTATTAGTATGCCTTTTTCCAAGTGACTTCATTTGTCATTAATGTCCCCAAGAAGGAGAAGAGGTATACATCATAAAGCATGAGGAAATACCAGACAGTTGAAGGGAATGCATGTTGATCAGACTGCAGCACTGTGACATGGTTCCTAATGAGCAGAAATCAACATCTATTACTTCAGCTTGCCAGATCAATCCCCCACTCCCTTGCTTGCTCTCTAATCAGTCCTTCAAAAGCATTTTTAAGCTCCAGGATACTGGAGACTCACAGCCTCCACATGACCACAAAAAATGTATATGCAAGCACATGCACAGAAAGAGCAGTGAAATGATAACTGTTCCACTCTATCATTTAACACTTGCAATTTAGAAGAGATCATTCATGTTGGTTTTGCTTTGACAGAATAGCAGAGGAGTTTTTAAAAATACATTTTCCTAGTTCAGAAGGTTAAGAACAATTCCATGCCTGCAATGAAATATAAAAGAAAAAAAAAAGAGAGAATGAAAGGAAAATAAAAAAAAAAGAAAAATTCCATCCATGTCTTGATTTCACAGAGAGAGTTCCAGCAGTCTTATTCCTCCCTTATTCCCTTCCTCCCTTCTTCCCTCTCCCCCAGCTCTTTGTGTGCTAGTGTTACAATCCAAGGACTTGGAGAGATTTCAAAGGAACGTCACTAATGAAGACCACATGTGTGCAGTTTCTCTTAGTTCAGAACAAAGCTGAACTATAACAGCTTTCTATCTAAAGGAGAAAAAACAGGTCTCCCCCCACCATTCCTGATTACCCTCCCACAGTTTATGAATGAGGCTTACTCAGGTAACTACTACTTGGTATCAGAAAAATTGGAGGAGGAAATAAATCATCCTTCCAATAGACAGCTGTAAAGCAAATCGTGTGCATTTCCTTAGCCAAAATATCCGTGGCAACACTGAAACACCCACACATTTAACAATACTGCAGCCTTTGGACTTCACTCATGCGCAGCAGCAGTGCATATGCTATAGGTTCTCTGTTTGGTTTTGGGACGCCTCCTCCGCAGTGTCTGAAGCCGCATTAAGTCATACAACCAGCACTAAGTCTTGCTCAAGGAGCTGGGCCGCCATAGTTACTGAGCACTGCAGAACCTAGGAGGGTTCTGCAATCCAAGACCCAAACTCTTCACTTTCAATCCCTGTTTGGAATTAACTCTACTTAAGTAAAGACTTTCACCAGCTGATGGGTGGTGGCTTTTCACAGAAGTAGTTTTCTCAGAAATTTCCACTTTCCAGTGTATTTGGAGCTCATTCCTCCATGGCAGTCTGCTATTGTACACAGGCAGCTATCCTGAATTGTTGTGGCTCAGATACAGAATACAAGGAAGTGTCTTGGTCCTTCCTACCTGCCTGCCGTTGCCCTTGCCCTTAGGGATCCACCTGGCAATCTAACTATACTAGGTATATTGATGTTCTCTATGCTTGGTTTTAAGGGGTAGGGGTCTGACATAACTGACCTTGATGGAACGTGAAGGACATGGTGGCTTTTATGGGAATGTGTGAAAGGTAGGAGCTACTGAGGCAAAAGACCCCCTCACCAAGCCATGTTGGCGACCCCTTTGGATTTAAACCACTGCTCTCTCAGGCAGCTGAGTACTGTCCTGAAAAGTTCATTCACTCCAAAACAAATAAATATGAAGAATATCAAAGCCAGTGCACAGTTGTGGATGCTGCTGCATCTGTGACTGTTTTCTGACAGGAAACTCTTCCTGTAAAGCTGCCCTTCAGAGCCTTTTTTGGTTTCCAATAGCATAGGGGTTTGTTTCTATAACAGAAAGATATATATGAAAATGCTAGTATTGAAACAAAATGGGAAGAGGGAAGTGAAATCCATGGGAAGGTAGCTGTGGAGGAAGAGAAATAACCGGTGTGGGCTAGTTTTTGATAAAAAATGATGGAAGCATCTGAAAGGTCATAGGACTTTTTGTAAAATTGATTTCAAGTAGAGGATTAAACCTTTCTATATATGCATTTATGTATATATGGAGGAAAACACTCTGAGGAAGGTTGTTTGTTCATAAGCGATCTAAGGTTAGAAAAGCATTCCAAGGTTTTATGAAAGCAGCTTTAAACAAATAAACATTACCCTGCAGTATTTACAAGATAAGCACTTCAACCTTATCTTCGTGCATGAGAACCTGAGAGGAAAATTGATTGAAATCCCATGATAATTTTTTTTTGTTTAGCGGTTTAACCTCATGGCAATGGAGAAAAGCAAATACAATTAATAACGAAAAAAAAAATCAAATTCTAAATTTCCAGTGCATTTCATCACCCTAAGTGCAGTTTGGTAATCAAGTTGGAGCACCTAAAATACTTATGCCCTGCAAACCTTCTCTAAAAGGTTTTATTTAGACTTCTTTTTTCTTCAATAATAAGCAAAATGCATGAGGTTTCTTTTTCCAAAATAAGGGGACACTTCAACCAGTGCTACACAACTTGTTCATCAATGACTTGGATGAGGGCACTGAGTGCACCCTGAACAAGTTTGCAGATGACACCAAGCTGGGTGGAGTGGCCAACACTCCAGAGGATTGTGCTGCCATTCAGATGGACTTGGACAGGCTGGAGAGTTAGGAAGAGAGAAACTTCATGAGGTTCAAGAAGGAAAAGTGCAGAGTCCTTCCCCTGGGCAAGAATAACCCCAGACATTAGGACAGAACAGAGGCTCAATTGAGAGGGACCTGGGAGTCCTGGTTGACAACAAGTTAGTCAGCAGTGTGCCCTCATGGCCAAGATGGCCAATGGGATCCTGGCCTGCATCAGGAGGAGTGTTGCCTCCTGATTGAGGTCGAGGTCGAGGAAGGGGATCCTGCCCCTCTACTCAGCTCTGATGAGACTGGACCTGGAGTACTGGGTGCAGTTCTTTGGAAATAGGTTAGCACTGGGTAAAATTATGAAAACATTTTTAACAGAAATGGCCCCCAGGCAAAAGAGGTCTGAAGACTGTGACTGAAGCTGAATGCCTAAAGCAAAATTTTCTTTGGGAGAACAGGATGTGAACTAATGCAGCCTAAAGAAAAATGACCTGTAAAGGATAAGCTCAGTGGGAAGGCAACACTCCACTGCTATCAGAGACTCTGAGCTAATGGCGACAAGAACATTAAACATTTATTTACCTTTTGTCTCTTGATTCTTTTGTGAGTTGGAAATTGCTTTTCACTTAATTTTATTCACAACCTTTGTTTTTTTTCACAACCTCTACTGCTGCGTACATATTGACAGCTTATGTGGTCCTTGTGACCTTCTCAGTCCCCTCTTTCAGACTGCAACATTAACCTCTTTGTAATAGATAGCAATGCTGCATTTTACATCCTCTATGTGAATACACCGCTCTACTTGTGAGTTAAAATGCATATGTGTATTCACTTTGTTCTGTATTTTATGATCTGTGCTGCCACAGTTGAACAAAATTTACATGTAGATCATAGATAACATATTCTCTAGTGTCATGGATCCACGTTTTTCTGAAGTCCTCTTTTAAGCAAGGTAATATTTCTAATAAGAAAATACCACAGAAGCCACAATGAAGACCTGAGACATTCCCCATATGGGATAGGTCTATGACACTTTCAGTACTTTACTATGGAAACTGTCTAGTTAAACTTTGACTTGAAGGTTTCACTGATGAAGAAATCTTTCCTGTGAGCAAGTTCTGGGTCATTCCAGAAACTGGGATGAGCTGGAATGGGTTTTAAAGTTAACTGCATTTTCTTGTGCCCCATTTTGAGCAGAATATATCTAACATACTTTAGGGTGAATCAAACTGCCACTTGTTTCTGCATCCAGCAAGGTAACCTTTACGTAGTTGACGATAAATTCTTCTCACTCCTCTTGCATATATCCAGTACAAATATTTCCCATCTATTTATATGTATCACAGCTGATCATAAGAATAGCCAATGAAAAGAAAAGGTGCCATAAAGGTTCAAAAAGGACTGGAATATTGAGTAATAGCTACAGTAATAGCTACAGATTGCACATCAGGGTGATACCTCTGGTATGGAGGTTAAGGAGGTAACCTCATGTTATAGTGGAAATTATTCCACATTCCTTTATTGCTGGAGAATGGGCACTAAATTGGATCAGGTCTCACCTAATATTGTCATACCTCTATTATAGGACAAAATGAATAACCTCAAGCTTGTCTATGTAAGCGAAGGGAGAAAAGCAACTTTTTATGCCATAGTGAGTAATCTGAAGAGCTGGATGTCTCTCTTCTCATATTATACTGTTGCCACATGATCTTCCTTCACAGGTAAGCTCCTACATGTGATGATAAGGTGTAAACATTTACAGTAAATGCTTTCTGCCCTTGAGAGTGGTGTACCCCTTTGGAGAGAAGAGTAACTTGAAAGAGACTGAGTATAAGGCACTAGTGTTCGGTTTATTTTACATAAACTGAACTTACATTGACCAAGTGTCTCAGTTCAGAGCATTATTGAATAACACTTGCTTTCTTTCAAGGTGGTCATGCTGGCCACTGATTTCCACCAAGAGAGCATGGTGCCCCATGAAATCACACAAGCTCAATAACTGTGCTATTAATAGACTCTTCTAGGATAACTGGCAAAACATTTTTCAATTTGCTGACTATATCGAAGCCCTAAAGAACAAGTTTTCTGAGGGAACTACCTGATAGGCAAGTGCAACCTGTATTTTGCATACATACTTGCAAAACATAAGTGTAACTAGTACCTCAATCACAGTTTTAAAGCAGTTCTATAATATTATACCTTTTTTTCTGAGATATCAAGCTAAAAGAAGATTTATGTTGCAGTGAGCAATATCTGCTCCTAAGATCTTTGTAGTAAGCAGAGAGCAAACTGCATTACTTGAAAGAAAAGTGAATTGTCACGTAAAGTCTGCTGTACTGGAAATGGATGAAAACATTTCTTATTAAATCTCAAAGGAGGTATAAAGTTGTGAAGGCTGAATTTCCAGTTTTTCTTGAGAACCAGTTCTACTAAAATTTTGGATGCTTTCTCTCTCTACACAGTCCACTTCCAGATAAGGCAAGGATATATCCAGGGGACAGAGAGGCTCGGGAAATGCAAAGTGCTGTTCCTTATGCTCAGACTTGGGTAATGGTGAAGGTTGTGCTCTCCTTTTCAGCACCTGCTCATTATTCTCTGCTTTTGAGAAAGAATTCAAGGAGAAATGACATAATTTCTCCTCTGTTTCTGTTAGTCAGACAATAAACAACCTCAACCATGTCTATACAGAATGTCTGAATGCAAAGTTCAGAGTTGACATGATTGCAGTTTAGTTGGATGTTTCATAGGTAAAAGATATGCCTGAAGGAGCTTTGCCTTATGTGCCCTTTTCCTGTTTAGTTGAAACCTGCTTCAAGTATTTATTAATTTTCTGCATATATTATGCTTTTTTTGTTCAGATATGGTTACTTTTGGTCTGAGTGGATGGGTTTGGTATAGACTTTTCAGTTGCACGTGATTGCATCTTGAGCTGAACAAATATAGCTATAGTTGAACATACTCATGGACTTTCTTCTGTCTTGCAAGGATGTTTTTACTTTGTTTCCTTTGAGTTTGTTCTATTTGTGGCCCTGCAGTCTTTCTAGTCCACTTTCAAGAAAAGTGAAACACATACTCAACAATTAATTCTGCATGAAACAAAAAAGATAGCAAAATCCCCTAGAGAACATCTAAATTTCACTTGGGCTGTTTAAATCTCAGAGTTGAAACAGACAGAAAGGGGATAATATTCTAAAAGCATTATAATTCCCTCTTTTACCCTCGTTCTCATTTTTATCTTCAGTATATATTTCCTTCTACAACTGAGAGGTTTTTTCTTGATGAAAGCTTAACTGAACTGACTGCATTCAGAAATTTAAATTTATGAGGTGAGTCATACTCAAGCTCTAAAAATATTGACAATGTTTGATTATGTTTTTAATCATATGCTTCCTCTGTATTTCATTAGTAAACTATGTCAGCATGTATTGATTTATGTGTAAAAGAGAAAAGTATTAATTCAAAGTAAAGGTCAACTGAGCCGAAATAGATCTTTTTGGCATGTAGTACTGATAGTGATTGTGACTAGATTTTAGCAGATCTAATAAGGTGAAGAACATTTATCTGATCATATCTCCACATCTGCTGTCCTTTTTGTCCATGACAAAGGGATGACTGATAAAAATCAAGACAAATTAGTCCTCCCTCAACAGACAGAAGTAACTTCTATTTCCAGAAGAAAATATTGCACCACCTCTTTATAAGTGCTTACAGGATGAAGTAGAAAAAGCAATCAAGAAAAAGGAATGTCAAAACAAATGTATTTCCATATGTGATAGGCATTGCTATAAGGGATGAGGGGGCAGTAGAACATGGCTTGTGTAATAAAATTTCTGCCACTGTCCCGCTTGACATACGGTCTTGATGGAAGCACAGGCAGGTGGACACGCAGGCTGTCAAAAAGCTGCTCTCACAAGCTCCCTGTCAAAACAGTGTTTCAAGATGTGTCCCAGGAGGATACATCCTGAGCTGCATCTATTTGATATTTTCATTAGCCACCTGGATGGAAGAGAAAGTACACTATGAATTTCACTGACATTTCCAAGACAGGAAAGTTGGCAAGTGGCATGTGAGACAGGGACAAAAATCAAAATGATCTTGATGCATGGGAGAGAGAATACAGGAAGAGAGCAAGAGCAAAGCTCTACATTTAAAGCAGAGGAATATAATGAATTAATACAAACAGGACATGAAATATATAGGCTTTAGCATAGCAGAGAAGGATATGGAGCTTGCACTGGATTAGCACTGCATGTTTGTGTGTATTATAATTCTGTAACAGAGAAGGGAAATTGGAGAGTGGGAGGTATTAATGGGAGACAACAAAACTGAAGGAAGTCAGTTACCGTTAATCATGTTTTTATCTCAAAGAGATTTTCCTAAATACATGTGGGAGGGTATTTGACATTCAGTTTGTTCTTTGAGGAGCTTAGCCTTCTTTCTTACCTGAAACATCTCTGTGGAAAAACACTGGATAAAATGCAGAGTTCTCTCCTTGCTCAGATCTATTGCTGTGGTGCTGCTAGCTGTTAAAAATGAGACAACTTCCATTTTAGAGTCTGTTTTTCAAGGGTTTATGTAACTTGAAAATATAAAGTGGCACTAGGGTTAAAGGCAAGCTAGTTTTCTAGCATATTTTTTCTCTTCAGAATTTCTGTGTCTTTCACTCCAACCACCCCCACGCCTGGCACTCTCAGGACCACTTTCTTGCGTCATCTCTTCAGTTATACTTTCTACTTAAAAAGCAAAAATTAAAACCCCAAAAATAAACAACAATGAAAAACCTAAAGACTTCTCCTGATTTAACATATTTTAAAATAAGATAGTATATCTTTAAAACTGGCTCAGAGTGTGGAGGAGTATTGTTCAGTACTACTGAACTCCCTTTAGTACTTACAGTGAGAAGAAAGTAGCTCTGCTTTTAATGTGGGAATGCTTGATTGATACAGATATTTCTCAGTCTCTCGTCAGTCTCTGAGTGCTGCTCATTTTGGCTTTGTCATTTAGAAATTCTTAAGGTCATGTAAACTTGATAGTGACATTCATTTTCATTGTATCAGTCAAGGAAAATGCACCAGTAATATATGGTTAAGTCAATTTATTTTTTATATCCTTAAAGAAGCATAAAATATCTATAACTTTCATGTCTTCTTTTGCCATAAATACAAAAATGGGCTGTAGAGAAATTATAGATCCCGAGCAAGCAAGATGTTTCACCATTTTCACTCTATATGCAGAAAGGTTTGTACTTTCACCTGTTATCTACTGGCATCATGTGCAATAGCCGAGAGGTCAGTAAGCCAGACTCATCAGGAGTGATATACTGCCATTCTTTTCATACAGAACTGCAACAGCTTAATATATAGCAAGCTTATACTTAAAAGGCTCCCAGTGCTTGTGTGTATAATGTACATAGCTTTGTTTTACTGTGGTTGCCTCTCGAATATTTACTGACTTATCTACTGACATATAGAAGCTGTATAATTTGAGGTGCTACTAAATGTTATTGATTTTACTGTAACCTGAGAAGAAGCCAATATCTGTAAAACAGAATAAAAATACCTAGATTATTCAGTCAGGTCCACAATAATCTTTTCCAAGAAACCAAAAGCTTCCTTTGCAAAAGTCTAGACAATAGAGATTTTATCTAGGTTATGCCACTTAGTCCACTAAAACATAGGGATGATGATAAACTGAAGCCAAAGAAATATTTATAGAAATATTAAATATCTGGATAGGACAAATTTCTTCAGGTGGTATCTGGAGATATCTGTTTATTATACATAAATACATAAAAGTAAGTATTGACTTCATAGTACTTTGGC
>JAVCKT010014128.1:1323-21034 GCA_032273925.1 Rhynchotus rufescens
GTGTTAATATGTTCTTGGCTTATGTACAGTCATTGTAGGTGCATAGACAAATGTTAAAAGTGAATTTATTACTATTTTTGGCAACAAAAGCCACAGTTTCCTCATTTCAACATCCTGATTTCAGCTGAAGTAATTGTACCTTTCTTAATTTGGTTATCAGTCTAACTGAAATAAAGGTGCTGTTTTAGAAGAGAGAATCTATTCAAATAAACAAGACAAATTAATCTGTTAATTTACTGCATACTTTCTTTATGGCTTCTACACTTTCCTCCCTGTACATTAGAAAGAAAATATAAATCCTGTGTGAAAGGGAGGAGTATTTACAAAAGCTAAGTTTGGCCCATTATGCTATACTCTTTAGGATCCCTCTGTAGTTAGTGAAGAAAAAAGTTGTGTCTTTTCAGAGCCTTAGACCCTGACCTAATTAGACCTAAGACCAAGATCTAAATGCAGGCACCATCATCATACAAGCAGGCACATCCTGATGGATATGAAACCAGAGTGCCCCTTCATTTTGACTGTGACTGTGGACTCTGACCATCTTGTTTGGAGTGAGTTTCGTATAACATAAAGTGTTCCTCATATTGTACATGTTCCTCATCATGTAACCATGAGTTTCATCAGGTCATCTCACTGATCCATAGAGAAACTAGCATTTCAAAAGGAAAAGAGAAAAAAAGAAAAGTGACGTTAGTCAGTTTGGTGCAACAAAATTTAACCTAGATTTGAGATCTTGCTAGATCCAGATCAAAGTTACATATGGTCTGGAGAATGGGGAAAATCTCTTTTGCTTTTGATGACAAATTGCAGTTCTGTTAGATGAAATTAACAATGCCATACCTTCACCTAGACAGTCTGATTCCCTTACCAAGGAATAAATTACTCCTCATTGAGAGATCCTAATGAAATTAGCTTCAGGAGACTAATGCTAGTCTTGTAAACACTCCACTATTTAACTCTGTAACTATGGAAATATGCATAATCATTGACTCAGAAGACATAGATGTCTGCATAATGCCATATACCAACACTAATACATTTAGTTGATTTTGGGAATGCAAAGAGACAAGCAAAGATTTGTCCTTACTGCTTACGAAAGAATTTATTTTGTAATCAAACTCAGATGAGCATTGTCTCAAGAGAGATAATCAAAAATGCTAGAAAGATTTCTGAAACTTTTTTCTTTTTCTTTTTTTTTTTTACCACTATTAGAGGCTGCCTCTGATCTCCCATACATAGAACAGGAATGCATGAGAGACATTTAGTAGATGCAGATGCTGAAACAGGAGAAATCCAGATATATCTGTATGTGGAGAAAAGAGTAATAACGGCTGAAGGAAACTACGAAATGGATAGGATAGGAAGAAGAGCTAATAAACTTGTCTATCTGGACTGAAGAAGAGAACATTAAAAGCAAAAAGTGCAACATGAAGGAGGAAAACAAAATAAAATGACAGAGAATCAAAGCAAAAGAAGCCATATATATAATTGACACATACATATGCACATATTTATGCATGCATATGTATGTAAAATGCTACATGTATTAAATATATACAAAAATCTATATATATGTGTGTGTGTGAGTATACATATTTATGTATATATTTATTTATATACATGCACAAATATTTCATATACGGGGAGAGGGGATTCTCAGAAAGAAAAGGAGTTAAAAAAAACAAGCAAGATCAGCCTGGAGAAGAGAAGGCTGAGGCGGGGCCTGATCAGTGTGTATAAATACCTCAAGGGAGGCAGTGAGGAGGAGAGGGCTGCCCTCTTTTCAGTGGTGGTCAGCGATAGGACTAGAGGAAACGGCCACAAGCTGAGGCACAAGAAGTTCCACAGGAACTTAAGGAAAAATTTTTTAACAATGAGGGTGACAGAGCCCTGGAACAGCCTGCCCAGAGAGGCTGTGGAGTCTCCTTCTCTGGACATCTTCAAAACCTGCTTGGACGTGCTCTAGGTGCCCTGTGCCACGTGCTCTAGGTGACCCTGTGTGTGCAGGGGGGTTGGACTAGTTGACTTCTGGAGGTCCCTTCCAACCTTACGCATTCTGTGAATTCTTTGCAAATGTGGTGTTTGGGCAGCATGTGCTTTCCAATCAAGTCTTT
The DNA here is from genome assembly GCA_032273925.1 of Rhynchotus rufescens. Taxonomy (NCBI): domain Eukaryota; kingdom Metazoa; phylum Chordata; class Aves; order Tinamiformes; family Tinamidae; genus Rhynchotus; species Rhynchotus rufescens. Next base: position 3,438 of record JAVCKT010014128.1, read on the forward strand.
ACCCATCTCTTCTACAGAGAAGTAGTAGGTGATGAGGCAGCAGACTTCTTGCATAACTTTTCTTAGCCAAAAGGGAGCTAAGTTTAAAAAAAAAAAAAAAATGCAAAATTCAGCAGAGCTTGACGTGAAGCAAAATTTGTGGTACTGAACAGAGATCAAGGGAAAATGTCAGATTCTTCTGATTTCAACTTTAAAGTTGTTTTATAGTTTATTTTTAAATGCATTTGCTTACCAAAAAAAAAGTGGGGGAGGTCATTCTTTGATCTGTGTTGTGTAATACCATGGTCTGCACTGATAGAATATGCATATTTTATGTTTTATATTCTACCTTAGTTATAAAAATGTGTTATTTTATTAAAATAAGCTTAATAGACTGCTTAGGTTGTTTAAAAATCCTCATGCGTGAGCCTCCCTAAGGCGGCTCCCCTCTGAAAGCTTCAACTTACTCATATTCATAACTCTTAAAATTGTATGTGCTGATTCTCATTAAGTGATGCTATAAAGAATGATGTAGTATTATCAGCTCAAACAGTTTATTTTGTTAGGGAATATATCAAACTGCAACATGATAAAAGAAAATTGGTTTAGATGTGTAAAGAATTTGTTGTTTGAGTGCACCACTGTTTTTTCCCGTGCTCCTGCATGTGGTGTTTGATCAGAGGATTTGTAGAAGATCAAACAAAATAATATGGATGGTAGAATAAATTATGTTCTACTGAAAAAAAACTAAGCAGCATATGCAATTCATCTAAAATATGCAATCACTTCACAAAAAATAATTATTCAATTATGACTTTATCAATAGGATATCCATAGCCATCAGTATCAGAAAAGAGATAATTTAAGGGAGGGTCAAATTTCCTTTTTTTTTTTTTTGGTACATTGTTGCTAGTTGGTAGCTTTCGAATTTTTTAAAATGTCTTAAAGACAATTTTCATTTCAATGCTATCTAGAATATTGTTTGAACAATGCAAGTCACTCACTTGTAATCAGATAGGGTTTTCTTTCCATATAGCAGCTTAGTGGTACAGGAGCTCTTGAAAATGCTCCAGGAGAATTTCTGTAACCGTGTGTATATAAATGTGTTTTGCTAGGAGAAGCATTTGTATAACATGAGATTAAAAGAGAAAAGTTGGTTTGTTTGAGCTTCTTGGGATGCATTATAGGCCACATAGAAGGTCCCTTGCTTAACTGCGTACATGTGTCAGTACTTAGAAGATCATCACGTTAATCTGTCTTCTAGTGGGCCAAAAATGTATTAGAGCCTAAACAGAAAAACAACAACGAGCCCAGGATGTGCTTCTGCTTCCCTTGGCATTTTTTGTAGTAAGCTCCTGGTTTGTGACATGGAGCTCAATAAGAGGGACAACCCTTTGGGAATGGCAGAGGACACCCCTGCCACATACGGTAGAGGTATCAGTGGAGTTGCTTTATGGAGATCCTGCTGCTTGTCCTGGCCTTTACCTGCCTCAACAAACATGCTCCATGACAGACAGACATCTCCACCAGTTCCTTAGTCTTAACTCTGACTCCTGACTCTTGATCTTTTGTATGTATTATAGGCAGATATAATTACACTTTCTTAATTGACGTGCATATACTTGGCTCCTTGCTACGTTTTCCATATCAAGTCACTTTATTGCGTGTGGTTCTTTTGTCCTTTTAGACTTTTGTGGTGTCTTAAACACTATATGTACAACCCACACTACATCAATGGTTTTTCTAAATGTAAAATTCTGCTTTTCTTTCCCTACTTTGATGTTAGGGTTTTGACATTTGCTCTTTATTTGCCTGCTGTAGTCAGGAGCCTACCTTATAAACCTCTTCTGTCTTTAAAATTGTATTAGTCTTCTGGTCACATTTCCTATCTTTTTTTCCTCTTCCAAAGGATTGTTTTCATTCTATTCTTTTACATTCTACATCTTCTTTTTTTCCACTAGTAGAACTGAATCCACTTTCAACACTTTTTATTTTCAGTAGTTTTTTAGATGCCCTGTTAAGAAAAGGTTTGCATATACATGCTATGTTTTCACAGACATTGCTCTCTAGTCTGGCATAGAAGTGTGTAATCATGTGTAATCAAAGCTGCTTCAGATGATTTAGCAAGCAACGTTCAATGCAACATCAACGTGAAAGCAGAGATTGATTTTTTTTTTGAGACTGCTTCTTGGAGCTTAAAGCATAAAACTAATGGTGCTAGGATGGCAATGTGGGAGGACCTGTATGTTATCCAAGGCTGTCATGATAGAAGACTAAATTACATAATCACTCTACTGTAGCTTTCACATGTAACAAATACTGCTACACATAAGCAGGCACAGAGAAACATGAATAGCCCTACCTGTCAAAAGCTAATTGTTCAGTGCATCTGAAAAGGAGGAGCAGCACATTTGTACAGTTCTGCTCCTGCTGGTTTCCTTGGTCTGAAAGAGTGACGCTCTGCTAAGGACCTTAAAAACTGAGTGACGGAAAGGCTTCAAGTTAAAATAGGAGTTTTGATGCTCTTGGAGTGTTTTTGGTTTTTTTTAAACTACATTTTTCAACAGCAATGACATATAATGAGAACTTCAAATGCACGATGAAATGCTGCCCTGAGTAGCGTCCTATTCAGAGTATAGGGGTGCAGTTTTTTCCCTATTATGGAACATCTTGAGGGAGATAATGATAAAACTTTAATCATTTTTGAACTTTTGCTTTTTGGAAAATATGCTTTTGAGGCATATTTTTGAACATTCCTTTGAAGGACCTGTATGTATAGTTTAGGAAGTAAAGAGAAAAGTTCTGATTCCAGTTCTAAAACCAAACTTTTTGAAAAAATACTTAAGCAAGTTACTTCTATAAATCCTACTATCATACATAAAAATTAGGAAGTCATGGCTGGTCATTTCTTTGAAAAGCTATGGTATCATCCAAGCACTTTTTTTGGCTGAGTATTACTTGTGCTGAATAATAAAGATGCATATGCTGTCAGTCCATGATATAAAAGGTTGGTAATGACTTTTGCTTCTGTAGGTGCCTATGAGCTTTATTCTTTAGCTTTCTCCAAGATTGTCTCTATATCTAATTTACAGAATGCAAAGACTTAATCCTCTAATTCTAGTGCTGGCATTTGATTTGCAATGATATATGACAAATACAGCTTAAAATGGTTTCTAAAACATGCTAACACATTGTTCTTCTGATGCATTAATTAAACTCTTAATTAAGTGCTAGTAGACAATGACAATATTGTATGAGGTGACAACATCCCCAAATTGTTCCTGTAAGGCTATATCTTAAACATAGGTAAGATGTTCATTGCCACTAAAATGGTAAATGACTTTTTTCCCCAAATAAAGAATTCTACTCTGCTATGAACAGACATGACTGTAAATCTATTCTTTGCTTGATTCAGGAACGTAATTAAGTGTTTTTTCTTAATGCTCTTGTGCTTGCTTGGTAGACTTTTGATTCCCTTGGACTGTATGAAGCTTAAGGGACTACTGCTTCGTGTGTTTGTGTACGCGCGCGCTCATGCCTTAGGAAACTGAAGGTTAGTACCAGTATGTACAAATGACAGGTAATCTAATTCAGTATCATCTTAGTGAACAGCACAAAAGACAAATCTCTCCCTAGGAGCATTTAATTTGCCTAATTTAACATCTTTTCATTTTGAGGAAAAATGATTAGCATTGGGAAATTTAAAAAAAAAAAAAGGTATTAAACCTTTTTTATGATAATTTATAAGGAAAATTATTGCTGCAGCCAGACAACACTTCATACAAAGACAAAATATTTATGCCAAAAGGTAGTAAGCCAGTAGGCTAAGTTATTGTGGATTCCTACATGGTTCTAATCCTGTGTTGCCAAGACAAATTAAGTCAGAGTATTTATTGATCTGAAGATAAAGGATATTCTGTATTCAGTGGTTTAAGTCAGATTGAGTAGTTGCTGATGTTTCACTTATGACAGCAAACATGGTTGTTGCAGTATAGTTTTTGATTTTGGGTGTTATTAGTTCTCCTGCATTCAATTAAGTCCCTTGGATGCTCTGACAAATGGATTGAGAGATTGTCCAGTGAGTTCCTCTGCTTCTTGTAAGTACCTCTGGGTCCTTCCTGTAAGACTTCAAACTTGGTAGATCTTTCACTAGGCACCCATGTGCCTTCTCAAGCCTCAGCATAGGATGGAAAGGAGTGGAAGGTAAAGGAAGAAGTTGATAAGAGAAAAAAAAAAGTATTAATGCAACTTCAACACCTTAGTTTTCTAAATATGTATCAAGGAAAAGCAGTGGGTATCCAGGAACTGTTTTACCAAGTTATCCTATTTAAAATCAAACAGGCCATTTGAAGCGTTTTCTTTTCAGCTCTTCCCAGATAGACAGTAATTATGCCTGTATCTCACCAGGATGCAGCCTTATACTGTCTAAAGATGTTGCGGAGGTACAGAGCAGACCATATATAAATACACTAATTGCATCCCTTATCTTGAAAATTAGAGGAGTTGCATTAATCGGCTACACTGATACTTAATGACTAAGACTGTTGCCTGTCCCAGAAGACACCCATTTTTCCTGTTTCTTAAAGAAATAGGATTGCACTGATTCCTCTTCTCTTGAGATAACCTGGCAGGGACCAGAGGGGTCACACTTGATCTGAGGAAAAACTGTTCTATGGAACAGATATTAGGACAGATCCTGTTCCTTAAAATAGGAAGAAAAGAGAAAGGAAAACAGCCAGTTTTAAAGATTTGCAAAAGCTTTGTAACCTTCACAATGCAGCCGATCTCTTTCCTTTTCAACTCCTTGTGTCATATTTTGGGGACGCGTTAACCTTAAAAAGACTAGCCTAACTATCCTTAAGTAACTTGGTAAAATAAAGTTTTGGTGTTGCAATCTGAATGCTATTGAAACATTGTTTTTGAAATGCTAATTTTGCTGTTTTGCCGCTCTTCCTTTCTAATTGAGCACAGCTATACCTGTAAAAACTGACACTTGGTTTGCAGTGTTTTTAAAATCACTTTCTGCCCCTTGATAGCTTCATCTGACAGCATCTATATGTTGCAAGGTTGTCATGACAACTGAATATAGTTATAATTGCAACCTAGAAAGGTAATTCTTTCACTCAAAATGTGGCGTACGTTCAACCTGTCTGAAGTTTCAACAAACCATCTTCTAAAGATAAGTATTTTGAAAGGCCTGAATGGTAGCAGCTTTGTCAGTTTAATTCACTCATCCAACTAACTAGGTAGATATGCTGCCTTTTATTTAGTGGAATCTATATTTTTTTAACCTTTCATTCTTTACTTCAGTTTCAAATACATGGCATCAGTGGTGAATCTGAAATTAGCGTGTAACATCCAAGTACTGCTTAATGTACGTAGATACAGGCCTCACCATTCTTTGGATTAAATAACATGTTTTTTTGTACGGTTGATTATTTTAAGTGATGCATGTGCTTCAGTGTTCAATTTGTGTGCCATCGAGGGCAAAACTTGGGGATTCTGTGTGCATAGCTGGGCCTTAGAGCTATAATCTATAACTCTCGGTACTGCGCATTGGCAACATGTAGCTGCAATTTTGCCTCGCTGATGAGAGCGGCAGTCCTCCCTCTCCGTGATGTTCCTCTCACTGTCTATTTCTATTACATGAAGAGAACTAATAGATTGGTAGTTCACCTGCTTTATAGTAGTCTTGGTTGTCATTAAGGGCTAGAATTTGTCCTGGAGCTAACTACTAACACCTACTAACTGGGGCTAACTACTAACTAATGGAAAGTAGAAGGGAGGGTAGTCTCAGGTGCTCAGCAGTTGAGCATACTGCAGCGGTGTTTCATGGTGGCAACATTTCTTTAGCTTGTTGAGTTCTTGCACACTGTTAGTTCCTATAACTTCAAATTTCTGGGATAAATCAGGCAACTGAAGTCTCTGAATCTGTTAGCACATAAATCTGTGTTTTATATCATAAAGGATAATGCCTGACATTCTTTTCAGCAATGCACAGCAATAAAATGGTCCTACTTAAGACATGCAAGGAACTTTCTTCCTGAAAAACAGAGAACAAGACTTTGCATTATTTCTGAAAATTACTTTTTTATTACTTTTTTTCAATAACGAGTTGGACTGAGACAGTTAAGCCTGTGCTTCAACTGTCAGTCAGAAGATATCTAAGATATTTTAAATGGACCATTGACATTGCCAATATGTTTTGTTGTTGTAATAGAAGCTGTGATTGTAAGGCTAGACAGTTGTGATAATTTTGGAAGGCCAAGTCCTCTTGAAACTATTGCAGCATTATGCTATCTAGATTTTATTTATCTTTTCCTTTGTGCTTGAAATTATTCAAGGCTTTTTTTTCCTGTGGCTTTTTTCAGTCTCCTAATGAGCAAAGGGACAAACTCATGCTATCACTCAACAAAACATAACTTGTATATTTTGAAATAAGTACAGATGTGTCCCTAGAGGTGTCCAACCAATTGTTATGGTCAGTGTTGAGTTTGGCTTTTAATATTGCCATGCAGAGTGTAGCAGGATAAATAGCAGAGGGGAAAAAATTGTGATTGCTTAAATTGAAATAATCCTTTTATCTTCTAGGCCTGCGCTTTGTGTATACTTGCAATATAGCTTGAGCATGTTGTGTGATCTGGTAATTAATATTCTAATTGTTTTTGCAGATAGCTGATTTAAAAAGCCAGGTACACTTCTTATGAAAGGTAGGGAACAGCTACTCTGTGGCTGAGAGACTGAGCAGCAAGTACGTGCCATACCAGCTGGTACAGCAAATAAGGTAGCAAGGGACCACAGCAATCCTCACATTGTTTTTTGCTTCCTTTATTCTTGATATTATAGAGACACATTTTTGAATGCATTGCTTTTCTGAATGAGCATTCTAGATGTGGTGGTGTAATTCAATTCAGAACTTGTTAATCACTATCGATGAAATATAGTGTTGTATGTCATAAAGGGAGATAGTAAATTAGTGATTTCCTGCTTTCTATAGATTTAACATCAACTATAATACACAGAGCCGTCAGCACTTTGACTTGTTTCTGACTTAAGTTGTATTTGTTAATGTATTCTTTCTTGAAAGCCATTAAGAATTACAAGTTGACCCCACATTCTTGCTGGAGAGCAGGTTGTAAAGGCCAGCTGTGACTACAGTGGCTTTGAGTTGTTACTGCAGTTGTAATTGTTCCCTGGCATTATGTTGAGTCATGATAACCTAGCAGTTATCACCGTCCCATTGTAACTTGCCACAATTGGAGTCTGTTAGTTTGTGCGTTCATCCTGGGGACTGTTGTGCAATGAATATTCCCCTGGCACATGAGGTGACAGGATTCTTGTTTGCTTTTTTAAGAATATTTGAGTAAAAATTTTCTTCCTTTTCATGAGAATAGTGTTTTTAGGCTCACCTTGGATAATGCGTTTACTATGCTCACGTTGCATAGAAGTGGAATGTTACCTTCTTGTACAAGAAGTGCAAAAGGAGGCATCCCTCTGGTGTTTCTTCTCAGTTGCCTCACGGTCCTTCAGACCGTGGACCTTTTCCCCTTCTGCTTTACACAAATGTCCTTTCACTGTTTGTCTGGCCCAGCACTTGGACAGGACTCTACCTGCTAAGAAAAGAGGCTCTGTTTTCTGTGTAGTGCCAATGCCAGTTTAGGGTTCAGGTATTTTTAACTGTGTTGTTGGTGACTTTTTATTCACCTCCTCAATAGCCCTTTGCACAGAACCTTTAATAAACTGTTTTCCCATCTAGGCAGCTTTCTTGGGCTGCTCCCTGCCAGGTCAGGGCAGCAATTACTTGGCTTATCCACACTACCTTATTCTACTTCACATGGAGGCCTGTTAGTCTCTTGTCCTCCAAGTCTGTATTTCTTCGTAAAACAATCACCTGCCAACATTGCAGTTGTGCCAAGAATTCATAAAATATATGCAGACTGCTGCGTATCATCGTATCTTTTCTTTGCCAAGAAAAATCCTGTTTAAAATGGAGGCGAGGTCCACCAGTTAAAGCATTTCTAATGTTCGACCTATGGGGCTTTGCACCTGCTTATAATCCTTATTAATTGAGGCTTTCAGCATTCATTTGGTGCATAGTTCCCATTGGGAAATCCTGTTTTCATCCACCTTATGTAAATCCTTTCTTGGTATGTGTGGGAAAGCTGCATGAGGTGAGTGGGGGGACCCTTATAGTTCCCACTTCATCATAAGTTCATGTCACCCATTAAACCTGTTCTCCATACATGAATATTAAAGAAAGGCCAGCATGAAGTAGATATGATCTTTGTGAGCATCTAAATTTGTGAGATCAAGGAGACACTAGAGTGTCTGTGGTAACCTTGTAGGGAAGGGAAGCTGCTGGTGTGCGACTTCCACATTTTGGAGCCTCCTGAGGAAAGACTGGATTCTGGAGTATTCTAGAGTGCTGGTACAGCAGGAGTGCTAGTTCAGAGGATCAAGACCAAGCATTTCATGTTGCCCAATCTATATATTAAGATGTTAGCAGTTTCTCCCATGGAAGTGGGATACAGCAACCCTACTTTGCAGACTTGGAGTTCTGTCTTGAACATGCAGACTGTGATTAGCACAGCCCCTGCAGCACTTGGTTATGAGTAGGGGAACATGGGCTAATCTGAAAATCCTACTTTCAGAATGAAGTCTTTGTGCCTATAAATCCAAGAACATGTTTTGTCAAAGAAAAATGTTTGAAGGAAAAACAGTATTTAAATCAGAAGGTTACACAATGCTTTCTTGAAATCATAATTAAAGAAATTGATTCTAATTAGTATTTAAATCTCTCATCTTGTCATCTCTGTATGCCTTGTTTGAAGTGAATTTTTTTCTGACACGGGCATCCTAATGCAAAATTTGTTTTCCCTGCTTTTGATGTTGTCGATAAAGGAGAAGACATAAAAGAAGCTTCTCTTTAGCGATAGTAGTAAAGGAGGGGAATTCATTTGATATTCATATTAACTTCTCTGGGGTTTTGTCATATAAAGCATCAGCAACTCTGACCTATCTTTCTCAAAAGGAGAAAAATAATTTATTTTTTTGTATTATAGTAGCACCTAGAGGCACTTTTCAAAATGAGCTTTATCGTATTTGATGTTGTAGACGTTAATGAGCAGCTGTCAAAAAAAAATCACAAATTTGCAAGGTAACAACCAGGGCTGCCAGGCGATGTCCGATGTCATCTATAGATTGGAGGCAGAGCCTGGAAGCAGTGCAGGACAGCACCATCACTGTGGGTATTAAGGCCTGCACAGCTGTGTGGGAATGGGGATCAAGCTACTGAACTTTGCAAGTGCTGCTAGGCTGGTTACACCAGACTCGATGCTCTCCAGGGGACTTAGTGGAAGAGAAGGGTCCAGTGGCAGCAGCCACAGCTTGAGGTGAGCTGAAGTTCATCGCTCATACATCAACTGAGTTTATATAAGATCGTGCACAAAAGCAGTGTTAAAATGGCATTAAGATCACAAAATCAAGTTCCCAGAAGCTGTCAATTATGTTGGTTTTCTTCATGGTCTCCACTTAATCCTCTTATACTTGTACATTTTAATAATACTGTGCACTCTTTTCTTTTTTCTCCCTCTACATTTTTTCTGCATTCAGGAAGGGTGATTGCTTTTCTTTTTCTTTCTTATGTTCATTATTTAGTTTGTGGTCCTTAGGCCTTATTTATTGTATATTGTTCATTATTATGAATAATGAATATGATATTCATATGATATTCAGCATATCCTGTTAAAATAGAACAATTAATATCCTTGTGAGTTTTTTAAAGTGTTTTTCACTACAGAATTGGAACATTTAAATGTTAATATATCCATCAACAACACTTGTGAAATGGGGTGAGATTATCCTTGTTTAAAGATCAATTTTTCCAGTGTTCTCTCGTAGAAAGTAGCACCAATGGTGGCTTACATGAGGCACAAAGGCTAGAACTGAAACACACATATACTCAAAAATAGCTACTAATTTTGCTTGGTTATTTCTCATTGTAGTAATAGATACATAAATCTATTGTCTGGCTCCAGAGCAAAATTTGGATCTGCAGCATTGTTGTAAGTGAAAACCAGACTCTGTTTGGGAACCCAGACAATATGAAATAAACATTTAACCATATATGACACTGAAGTGTTTGATTTGTCCAGCATTCCTGCTTCCTGCACTGTATGTAAATGCAGAATTAAATTCTCTATAGCAACATCTATGAGACTTGACTCTTTCCCTGCATTATCTACCCAGCTTTCTGAAGGGGAGAAGGGTGGAAATTGGCACCTAAATTGCTGCAAAAACTTTGTGGATGTTATCTTTTGGTTAATATTCTTAATGCTCCCCTAAGGGATGTCTGTGAAATGGGTTTGGGTTTGCTGCATAATAAAGCAGCATCTGATCATTTTAAAGATAATCTTATAATGCAGTGGCACAACTATTGTGATGTATCATATTCATTATGTCCTTTAAGTATCCATATTGAGATTGGAAACTTTTGGCCTACCTGCAAATAACAATTGAGCTAACAGAACACTCCACAGCAGTGGAAAGTTGTTTTATTAAGGTCAAAGGAGAGTACTGAAGGATGGAGGGGGAGTCCTTGTGTGAGAATATCATCTTGCATTTTGAGAAGAAGTCTAATTTGGGTAGCACATAATTAAAGCTTTCACTTTCTCTGAAGCTGAATATAACAAATGTATAAAGTAAACTATAAGAACTATGGATATAGTTTTTTTTAAATATAACTTTAAAGTCATCCTAATAATTCTCAGAGTAGGTGATTGCTAAAACTGAAAGATAAAACCAACTCTAAAATGAATTAGTTGTCTCTATCCATAGCACAATATTTTATTATCTAAGAAGTGGGCTGCATTTGGAGACTTTCAAATGTAGAGTTTTTATTACAGGATGTGTCACTTATGGTGCTTTGAAATCAATTCCATTAAACTTTAAATTTCTAGATGAATAGATTTTGTCTGTATTATCAATAATGAATTACTGTAGCAACGTTTTTTATGTTAGTGCTATATCTTTAGTCAATGAGCAGCTTCCTGCAAATATTCATAAGAAGCAATCAAATCTGTTGATAGTTGTCAGTGGATTAATGGGTCTTCTATATTATTTAATTGTTTTTCCTCACCAAGTAGCAATTATTATGTGTGAAAGATATTTTATTAAGAATCCTGATAATTATTGTTTTTCTTGTAATTTACCTTTTTCCTTTATCAGTATTACTATTTATTGACTTGGGGAATTTTTAGCCCTCTTGCATTCTAGGACAGTTCTAAGTATAGTGCGATAGTGCTAGGGAGCAATGTTCTTGGGAGAAATGCTTTGTCCTGCAGTTGCCTTAAAAATGTTAACTAAAATTATAATGTGTACAGCTATTCATAGATATTTTTTCTCAGATTAGACTTTCTCTCAGATCAGATATTCATGGATAATTCTCTCATGGATATTTGGATATTTCTTGTGTGTGTGTTTTGGTTGTTTTTCTGGTTGTTTTTTTCTGCATGGTGTTAAAATGTTAAAGTATTTCAGCTATTTTAATAATCTTTTTAAGTAAGCCTAATACTGTAGGTTAGCAAATATGCAGTGGAATGTTATTAGGCAAATAAGCCATTTCCATGTTCTAGAAACAAGTAAGTATATTTTTAGAGATAAAAATTGAATTTTACATTTTGTCTAAGTTTACGTTATTTCAGCATGTGAACAGCCAGGAAAGGCCAGAAGTCTCTCTCCTGTGAAAAAACACTGATTTGCCTGATCTCAAGAGCTCACGTTAGCCAGCAGTGTGCTTATGGGGTGCACTCTTCTATGGCTGGCAATTTTTCCCTCCCATATAGCCTAATTCTGTCCTTATGTAGACTTTGCCTCTGAATTTGTCTCAGGTCAAGGGCAAGCTTTGTAAAAGCTGCTGCTTTCTGTAACTGGAGCTAAAAGGCTGTCTTTCCAAGCCTAAAGGAACTAATTTTACTGATAACATGGTATGTCAGTTGCTGTTCACAGATTCTTTAATATACCACTTCAGCAGTTTCCAGAAGAAAGTAAACACAGCCCAACACTGATGATAGCAATTAACATCAGCCACATCAGCCTGCTGGGCTCTGCCAGCACCAAGCATTGCAACTCTTGCACTGCTGGATTCAAAAAGGTCATTTCATCAAACTGAACCCTTCACTGTTACTATGACCACTTAGATGTTAAGGGAATTTTCCTTTGTCATAGGGCAATGTGTTAAAATAGGAAGTGTTAGTAATGGCAGCTTTAATGAATGGAAAAGGATTATTTTGCATATTGTTTTCCTATTATTTTTCTATTATTTAGCAAAAGACCTGTCCCTGAATGGACTCATAATAATAATATAATAATTGATAACTTGATGAGGAAACTCTTCAGTTATTGCAAGATCAGCTTACTGTAGTAATACCAAAATGAAAGCAAGCCATCCTTCCCATGCCTTTCCCCAAGTCAGTCATGTTGCCAGCTACTGCCTGCTGTTTCTGAATTAGGAAAAAAAAAAAAAAAGTAAATCTGCCAGAGCAATTTAAATTTTTAAGTAGTAAAACATGACTGGAAGCTAGGCAGAAAACATGGCCCAAAGGTGTTTGGATCATGAGGCAGAAGTGGCAATGCTTCTGTAGACTTGTCTTAATGTAGAAATAAGCCTGGCTTTCCACCTCTGGCTGACAGCTGTATATAAATCTATCTTATGTCCATAGATAAGCTGAAGGAGCGTGTTATTTTCCTCTTTGCTAACAATAGAGGCTTGGGCTTAGGGCTTTTAATTACAGATTAGTCAAGAGTGTAAGGGAATCTTACAATAATACTTTGCAAACTTGGTTAATGGCATGTGGAGGATAAGTTTGTACTGTAGACAGTCTTCAAAGACCCCACGTTCCCAATTACTTGCACTGTGTGTAAAAATTCAGCCTGGTGTTCTATGCAGGATGTGTTACCTTTCAAACTAAAAAACGTGTATACACCTGAAGCCAATACTACTTTTCATGTGTATAGCTACCGGCAATTTACCCTTTGTATTATATCAGCAAGCTATATGTAATTAAATGAAATATGCATGGAAAAAATGTTGCTGAGCAAAACTAGTAAAGGGTATGATTTATCTTGATCAATTCAGTGTGAATTGAGATTCTCTGAAACTCTGCAGACTTCTTTCTCTTTCTGGTTTCTTTCCGTGCCATCCCAAAATCTTGCAGTGTGACATCTCATTTGCCTTTCTAATATAAATTAAATTGTTCTTATTCATATTTTATAAATATGCCTTTACGTGTGTGTGTGTGTATATTATATATTCACTGCAATTGAATGTGAAAGTCACTTTAAATAATACTGTAAATGCAACTGTAAATAATATCTGTAGAAACAATATTGTGCTTCTGCATTTCTACATTTTAGCTTTTGGGGGAAAATTTAGTATATGCTCACGTACGTTCCTTGGGAACAACAAATGCTTGTTGAAGTAATGGACAATTTATTCCACACAGCAATATTCACCACGAGCATTAATTATCTTTGTTTATCATTGTGCAGATTAGCTGATTATAAGGTGCAATGGGTTATGAAATTTCCTCCACATTCATTCATACCGCATCATATTTTTGTTATTGAGTTACTTGAAGGAAATATAAAAGCAAAATAAAAATGCAGATGAAGCAAATACGTGTAGTAAAATAATAAGGTGGTACTTTACTGTCACCTATTTGAAGCTAGTATAGACCAAGTTATCAAAAGGTTTTAGGCTCTCAGTTGTCCACTAGTCCAAAGAAGAACTAGTTCACTTGAATCATGCTTTCAACACTGAGTTTCTCCCTCATCCCCTCATGGAATTGGTGCCTGATACTTTGATAGGGCTCACTCTGTGGTTTGTACTAACGGTGTCTCCTTTTAGAGAGTTGAAAAGTGGGGATCACAAGTGAATGAGCATGGGGTTGTCCACTGGAAGCATATGCAGCAGTTAAACTCAGTAAAAGAACCTTCCCATTTCAAAATGATGTTTTTGAGGTTCTACCATTTTATGACAAATACTTGTTTGTAGTTTATAAATCACTGAAATTTAGAAAATAACTCAATTCTTCAACATAAAAACTGAACAAACTCATGAAAGTGACATATCTACTATTATTGGATTAGTGGTCCCACTTTACTGTTTAGATTTTAGACTCTAGATCTAAGCCTGAATATTTATTTTCTTCTGGAAGTGGGCTTTTAATATTTTATGAGTCTTGCTCAGTTGGCTTTTTCAGTAGCAATTTGAAGTTCAGTTTGTTGGATAGAGTTGCACAGGAGTCTCAAGGAAGTTTGTCTTTTGGAATGTCGGGAGAGTTCAAGAGAATTTCCTTCTTTAAACCTACTCAGACTAAAGGACCTAAAATACACAGGGTGGCTGCCTTGACACCACAGAAAAGGAGTGAAGCTGAATCTCCTGTCAGGTTGTGCCTATAAACACTCCTATGCAGGCTGAACAGAAGGAAGCCTGGTTAGAGAAAACACCTCTAGATTGGTCCTACATATGAAAATGCCAAGGAGACATTTTCAGCAAAGTTGTGTGCTACAGGAGAAAGCATGAAGCATGCAGAAGATCTCTGTAGTCTTCAGTATTGGAAGGCTCTGATATGGGGAAAGGACAGCTGAAGGTTGCAGGCCAGAAGATGAGGAACAGCCCCAACTCTAGTCTTGGAAAAGACTGGGGAGAGACTCAAAGACCATTAGACTTCAGCTTAAAATTTCCAGCGGTCAGAAGAGAGTCAAGATTTGGTGTCCCTGGGAGTAGTTAGGATAGCTTATGAATAATCTTGTATCAGATGCTTTTTCAGAATGCACAGTGTGTTGAACCAAAGATTTAAATTTTATTTAAATTTATTTAAGCCCAACCCACGAGGCCTGAATTCATGTGTAAGGTACTAGATATTTAGGTACTATGTAAGGTACTAGAAATTGCTGTATGCTGAAAAATGAAAGTCAATGTTCATCAAAGACTTGCTTCAGTTAGATTCAGAGTCTTGTGTGGTTATATTTTTTAGGTTTTAATTCGTGAGGTCATGTTCACTGCTGTCATGGGAAAAAAGCTTGGCTTGGTTAATTGGCTGATGAACATGAGCAAGACCCTTCAGTATTTGCAGTGTGACTCTTGCAGTGACAAGACAAGTGCGTGCAGCCCCACACAGAGCTCTCAGGACATGCATATCGTGGCTGACAGGCTTGCTGCACTTTCCATTGTAATGCTTGCTTTCAGACTGTCTGTCTTGGGCTGGCACTGAATCTTTCTATGTGTTTCCATGCACAGCTCTGTCAGCGTAGCTTGTCACTATGCAAAACCTCCTTATTTTACTGCCATAGCTGCTAGACAGCAGACTGCACAATAGTGGTTTGTTTTTATGATGAAGGTTAAATCAACAATGTCTTCAATGAGGCAAACAAATCTGTTTTCTGCTGTGGTCAAAAATGGATTTAAAATCCGTTCATGGTGGTAAACCGGCAGAGTAACCTCTATTGAAGAGTTAGAGATGATATTAAAGCAACAGGTTAGCAATGATACTTTTATTATTGGACTGTATCTGAAGTTTCAGTAAAGACTATGTTCAAGAAGAACCTCAGGAATCTATTTTTAAGCAGAATAAAAAAGCTGAAAAGTTGAAATCAAATTTAGCTGCATGATTTTAAATACTTTAGAAAAACTTAGCAATAACTTCTCTTAAATAAGATAGGTCCTTTGTGAAAATGTCATTAGTGTATAGTCCTTGAAGCAAGTGCTGGAAAATGACTTTTCCATTACTTCAAAGGCAGAATTAAAGTACCATGAAATTCAGAGCTCCTGGTTTTATCACAGACACTCTTATATAAGAATTTAAGCATTTCCCTTATAGACCATATCTAACAGCCAGCATTTCAGAGAACTGACATAACTGGGTTTGGATCACCAACTGATCATTAAACAGCAAGTTATAAATCAGTCAGTAATTCTAAGTGTTCTAGCTATTCATATACTGTAAACTGACAGCATAATGCATATTTGGTTTTAACCAAAATTCTAGAATATATAGAGTTTCCATTTTAAAGTGTAAGTTTTAAATTTGGCAGACGTAAAGTGATTTCTAGATTTTATTTGCTTTTTATTCCCCAGCTACTTGGGCCTTCACAAGCTAAATTATTTGTTGATCTCTTGCAGAATTGCAGTGACCCCAGAAAGCTTATTCATTTATTTGTTGTGCTCAGTCATAATAGGAGATTTTTCCCTCCTTTTGCAAAGTCACCTGCACTCTGTAGAAGGATAGATTTGCATTTTATTTCTCCCAGGAGACAGATTATAGAAAAGAAAAATTAATAAGTAAAATGGAGGAAAGATGAAATAAAGCACTCGTGTTGACTGTCCACCCTATCATCAGTCTCCCCTTGCCAGTAATTTAGTAAAACATTTTTTTTTTCTTCAGACTTTTGGATTATTTAAGGTAGCTGTGGCTGATGCTTCCAAGAACACAGCTGCTAACACCTGGGTTATAAATAGGGGAAACTGCAGAAGAACAGATACAGACCTGTCACTGAGCCAAGCTGTTTTACTGGAGGATTTTTAGGAAAAAGTAGGACAATGAGAACAGTCTCAAAGAAACAGAGTTAAATGAAAATGTACCAGGACAAGCTAAGAGGGGCTGCAGAATAGGAGTGAATACATTGGTCCGTATCTAAAGCTACTGCTAAAAGGAAACTAGAAGGACGGAGAAATGGGGCAACCCAAGAGGTTAGAGGGGCATTGCCGTGTGTATGGCACACTTTCTCCCTTAAATAATAAGGATAGAAAGAATGTGGCTTTACTAGCCTCTCCTTTCTGTGGTAAGGGCAGAGCCAGCCTAGTGCGAGAGGCAGATGTTTTGTTCTGTTCTCCAAAGGCTGCTCAGGGGACTGTGCTTTGAGCCACAGCAGGACAGTGCTGTGTCACCAAAAATATGCTATATTGTAGCTGTAGTGTTTTGTCTTCTATTTTTGCTGTGAGAAAGGACAGGGCATAGTTGAAGGCTCATGAGTGGCTGGTTAGGAAATCTAACTGGAACTTGGGAATTCAGTGGAAGTGAAGGGAAAGATCAATAAATGATCACATTAATAGACTACCACATTGGGTATTTTAGCCTGCATGTATTGTAAATCTGAAGTTTGAGCACTTAGATCTTTGATGTGACATTTCACTATTTAAAAATCACTTCTAGAAGTGATAACCAGCAGTGTCCAAATGACGTTTGGGTTTTTTGTTTGGTTGGTTTTTTACCTGATTATCTTTTTATATTGCAGTTGTAGAGCAGAATAATTGTGTTCTCTTCTGACACATGTTCAGGTGCTGTTGGATTTATAAAGTAACTGCTGCTGCTTCCCTGAAGTCCTTTTATTTAAGGGGAAACAAGCAAATGGCTTCTGACAATTTTCAAAAGTTTGCAATGAAATAAGGTTGCCTAGCACTTTCCATTACTAAAGACTCCTTCTTGATATTTATAATTTCAACATATTTAAATTTCTGTGACTGATCTCTGTCTAAAACACTTCATTTGCCCCCCACACAAACACACACACACACACAAAAAAAAAAAAAAAAAAGAAAAAAGAAAAAAAAAACTGAG
>JAVCKT010014135.1:0-12824 GCA_032273925.1 Rhynchotus rufescens
TTTTTTTTTTTTTTTTTTTTTTTTTTAGTTTTGAGGCCTGATAAGGAAAGATTAATCAGTGTTTAATGGCAGGAGAATAGAAATGGAAAAGATGATGACTTTCATCTAGGGATATTGTTCTCCTTCTGGATTAGTCTTATTCAATTAATTATTTTATTGCAGTTTGTAGTTGGTGAGTTTATCCGTGGAGGATATCTGAAATGTTTTAGAGTCTTTAGTGCCCAAATGTTGCATTTTTAAATGCTATTATTTCTGAAATGGATTGCATTCCATGGGCTTGTGAGGGGAAAGTCAGCTAAAACTTGGGAAATCAGCAGAGGGAGGAGGAGGTAGGTATTAGCTGGAAAAGGCGACAGTAAATCAGCAGTGAAACAGAGCTGTGAAAATAGCAAACGCCGTCCTGTGATGGATCAATTTGCAGTAGATGTGGGGAAGTCACAGGGCCGTTGCACAGACACCAAGGAGCTCGTTTCTGGAAGAGTGCATCCAGTGCTGACCATGCTTGTTCAGTAACGCGACCTAAAATTGGAGTGACTGCGGAGAAGGGCAACGTAAAGAGCCTCTTTTAGGAGATAAGAAAGACTGACTTTGTCCGCTTATCTCTCCGTGTTAGCTAGACAGTTCAGAAACTTGATTGCCATCCAGAAATACATCTAGAGGAGAAGGCAAGTGAGAAGGAACTGCCTAGGTCAATGAGCGGTGTGGTGCAGAAGTCAGAAAGTATAATTTAGCCGTGAAGAAATTTTGTTAACTTTATTAGAAGATTCATAACTGTGAGAGCAAACCACTCTGCTTCAGCCTCCTTGAATAAGCACCAGGACAAAGCAACTCTAGGACATTTATGGTGGAGTTTGACAAGTTCGAATAGTATATGATTCCTGTTGAACACTGGGACTTAAGTTAACGGTTTGGGTCTGAATTAGTAACGTCAGAACATGTGCTACTTCAAAGCACTAAGAGAATATTCAGAGTTTCTGTGCATGGAAAGCTCTAGCTTTCAAGGGATACCATGCCTTAATAAAATTCAATGTAGTGCCAAAATTTTAACTATTTTATAGCAGCCCCAATTAGTATCCTTATCGATAGGAAATAAAGGCAATAAAGGATGTAATGGACACAGTTCTCTGTGACATTGTTAGAGGTGGTCCCTCAAGGTCGGTACTAATGGATGCTGTTGGGGATGTGCAAGGAGCCGTATATTGTCACTGTTCAAGCTGAAATTGATTTGTGGATTGGTAAAAAAATTCACCACCCACTGCTGAAAATGGATGGGCAAACCCAGCACCATGTGTAAGTGTAGAAATTAATCTTAAACAGAAAAAGTGCTACTAAAATGTATCCTTGAGAACTCCCAAAGCAAGGGGAAGACACTGTAACTGTGGGTCAGTTTAACTTGTTAGTAATAAAATTCTTATTTATCAGAAGGGTTTCATGCAAAATTGCATTTCAAGATTGCAAGATGAAGCATTTTATTTTCTTAATTACTGACTTCTGTCTCTACATTGTGATGGATATAAAGTTATATTATTCCCAGTCTTCAAATGAAATTATATTTTAAATAACAAATATTATATTTACACTTGAAGCATGGTTAGCTGCCTTCTCTACCACAACTGCAAATACAAAAGAGGCATTCAGAGCATGCAAAAATGAACCCTGTAACACTGGGGTGTTACAAAGATGCTGTAAAAACTATATCTCCTGGAGTTAGTTGCTCCAAGTCTGCATAGCTGATGTGTGGCTAGAGACGGGAGCCAGAGATGATAGATAGATAGATAGATAGATAGATAGATAGATAGATAGATAGATAGATAGATAGATATAGATGTGCATGTGTCTAATCACTCCAGAAACAGTTTGTGATTGCAAATTGAGCTTTGATTTGAGAACGGAATCTTGAGATACAAAGTCCCATTAAATAATCGGAATCACATATCCAGCAATGGAGACCATCAGCTAGAGTAATGTAATGCTTTAACTCATGTAATTTTAAAATTAATGGGTGTCAGTCTTGCTGATTAAAATATAGATAGAGGAAGACAGACAGACAGAGGTGGGTTTCTTTTCCAAATAAAACAGTCTCTTTGCATGCATATTTTTTACTTTTCGTATCATCTGTAGTAGGTACATTTTGATTTATATGGACCTGAATGTTAAGTACGTGTTTTTTTAAAATGTTCTTGAAGTACAGCTGGAATACTGAATTACAATGAAGGACAAGGTAGGAATTCAGAATGGTTTTGGCAAATAGAAGTTCCTGTCAGGAATGGAGTTATCCCTCAGGAATGATATAGGTAAAGTTTATTCTGCTTTACGTCCTCGTGATGGACTACATGACCTTTCAAATTCTCTTCCAGCCCTGTTTTTTATGATTCTGTCATCAACTCATTTCAGCATTTGACAGCTACTGTATTTATATTATAGGTGATTCTAGTGCTTTAAATAATTTGGGCTTTTTTGTGAATTTGCATATTTTGCAAATGAAACACATTAATTGCATTTATAATGTATTTTAATTTATATTAAATTATTAATAATAATGTTTATGAGTCTCATTTGTCAATTTAGGAACTCTTTTCTTTCAACCTAGAGTATCCAAGTGTTGATTTTTTAGGAGAGGTTACAATGCTACAAATTACTATGATTTAATATAAACATATCACAAGGTTGATATACTGTTGATCCATTAGTGGTGATAAACTGCAGATAATTTGCTTATTTTGGAATGTAAAATCTTGATTCTCAATATAGTTTTAGTAAAATTCAGTCTGGAGAAGGATTATTCTTTACAACACGCTAAAGTCATGGCAAGGTGGTTTTCTCTTTGCAAATGTAATTTAGTCTCATGAAGAGATAGTCCTGTAAAAATATTGCCAGATTAATTAAAATTCATTTGTGCATTTTAAAACCAGTGAATGCTACCAAATAGCAAGTAGACAAGATCCCAGTCTTCTTTCCAAGGCAGAATACAAATGCAGTGCAGACCAAAACATTTACTTTAGAAATGCTTCTTTAAACTGACTGTATGGGTGACTTTGTTGAACACTATGTGTAATGAATTGCTTTCTAAAACATTTAACTGCTTTGTGGTTTTGCCACTTCTTGATATATCTAACTATCTTGTTATTTTTATAGACAGTAGACTTCCAGAGGTACTTGATCTATAGCATTTGTACATGGGAATAATATCCATTTAAAAACAGAATAAGTATTAGCTGAAGGATATATTTTTGGAACAGTGAAGTGTATTGAGAACTTCTGTATTTTCCACTTGAAAAGAAATCCAATGTACTCGTAAAGTTGCTAGAAGATTTGTGAAATTTAGTTGGTAGTGAAATTTTAAGTTAAGTCGGTTATACAGTTTTAAGTATTATATAGGTTAATAGAAGTAGCCTCTGAAATGAAGAGTGAAAACTTGCTTTGAACACTGCATCCAGGAGCTTTCCATTATGCTCACACATTTTGAAACTTAACAACATCTTATTTTCTTTCAACAGAAAGCTTTTCTTTACAGACTATGGGAATGTTGCCAAGGTGGAAAGATGTGACATGGATGGAATGAACAGGACATGGATAGTGGATTCTAACATTGAACAGCCAACTGCTCTTGCACTAGACCTCGTCAATAAATACGTGTACTGGGTTGACATATATCTGGATAATCTGGAAGTTGTTGACTATCAAGGAAGAAAGAGGCACACTGTAATGAGAGGCAGACAAGTAGGTATCGATTTGCAAATGCAGTAAAAAGTAATATCAATAAATAACTGGCATAATGCTAGCAGTTACAGTAAAGCTCAGATTCTTTTCTGCTGGGCTCAAGAAAGAAACACATTAAAAGATTCAGCTGCACATTTTGTTTTATTTGCAATTTAGCCCAATTTGCAAACTACAGGCAAGCTTCCATGCAGTGGCTCTTTGGCAATAAATTGTGTTCATCACAGTGTCCACTGTAAGAAACTTCTGGAGGGGAAATACATTGTGATAAGAGAGGCTAAATTATTAATGACAAGAAGACACTATTGCCAATTCTGGAAAAAAATGACTTATCAGGGAGAAGAGACGTAACAAAAGCAGTTCAGACCTATTCAGAGCAATATAGATGCACTCAAATCATATTTATATTGTTGGCAATTGCCACCTTCCCAGTTGATCCAGGTGTTTAGAGTCATAAATATAAACCTTGAGACTGACCTGTGAGTCTGCACAGGAGCAGAGATGCATCAATCCGTTGCTTTAGCTTGGAGAGTGAGGTAGGAGGTAGCATGGAAAGGAAAGTTCCACAGTTGGTAAAAGTCTGTGGAAATTTGGTCAAAAATAGCAAAAAAATTGTTCCTGGTTGCTGCTCTGTCTCACAGTTTACATGTAAATCTGGTTCTGTTTGATGTTAAATAGGATATGGAAGAATGAGGAAGCAAATGGAATAAACACCTCACTTGCTCTGCTGTCATTCCTTACTCCGAGTAATCACTGTTTACGAGACGCAGTTGTTTAATATTGCTATTACTTAAAAATATGTAGAAATAGTGACAAAAAACAATCTAGATTAGCTTCTTAAACAGCAAACACCAAGCCTTCCTATTTTTGGTGAAATACTTCCTTTTTTACTCTAAAAAGAACAATCCACAGTCTTTATCCAGCTGTGCTGCAATGGCAGGTCGTGTAAACATTATTTCCTAGTCCCAGGGACATTTTGGGAGCAGATGCTTAGAAAAGAAAGTAAAATTTTAACAGATTTTATCTAAATTGTACATACTTGTATCTTAGGAGAGATGTTTGATCTTTCTCTTATCTGAAATTTGGATACAAAAGAGAACTCCTAATTAAATCTTAAATTTAATCTGAAAGAGGATTCTTAAATTCAGAGTTTCTTTGTTCTCCAAATGACCTAAGAAGGGAGAAGGATTTTTCTTTCAATATGGATGAACTGAAAGGGTGATGAGTATAAAAAGTTAGGCTTTTACGTTGGTCACTTGCAGCACAGCTGGAGAAGTGCATGGATTGTCTATCCACTCAAACAACAAATTTGTGATTTCAGTCATTTTTGTGCTTGCATTTACTGGCATTGAATTTCACTTATCTACTCCATGCTGCTTGTAGTTAGTCTACGGAAACGACAAACCAGAAAACTCCCTCCAAGAACTTTTAGGGGTGAAAGTTTATTTCATAAACCCAAGCATATCAAAAGACATACTTTTCAAATGATAAAGGCTTTTACAATTGATAGTTTGGAGAGGCTTTCAAAGCACTATGTAGCAAACATCTCTATTCATATATAAGATAATTGAAGCTGCATAAGGAGGAAAAACTACCACAAAAAAAAATGCATAAATTAAAGCACTATGAAATGCTTTGTAGAAAAAATAGAAAAGCTGCCAGGGGAGTTAAATAATGAAGTTTTAAAATGGATACAAATGGAAACAGGGAAGAAAGAGAATGAAGAGAATTCAAAATTTGGTACAAATGCATCATTATTTTCAAGGCTATTTTCTTTTCCATGGCTGGCATTACTAAAATTGGACTGAGTTTCCATTGTGACTTAATTCCTTTGATTTCAATTAGCTTTAACTAGATAAGGGCAGAGCACAGAAGCAGGGACAAGGATCAGACCAGCCAGGAGTAACTCAGGAACAGACTGGGACACGATTCTACCTCCCTTTTTTCTTTAGGTTATGTCTGAATCTGACAGTAAATGGGCTGAGTAAATACTCTTCTCTTAACTAATAGCAATGTATTCACTTCTTAGAACAGTATGACAGAGTTTATAATCTTAAAAACAGGAAACAGGGAAATTCAGAGGATAAATGAATTTAGAAAACTTACGATTTTAAATTTTCTTTTACTTGTACAAACTTTATTGTTTAGCATGTACATTTCACTTATTATTTGATGTTTCGAAAAAACAGAAATAGCTAAAATAGCTGAAATAATGGTTCTTTCTTCTCTTTCCCAGGTTAGGCATCTCTGTGGTATAGCAGTATTTGAAAACTACTTATATGCAGTTAATTCAGATGATTTCAGCATTTTACGAATAAACAGATATAATGGCTCTGACGTTCAGCCTCTTGCTAACCTCAAAAATGCTAAAGAGATCCGCGTGTACCAGAAGAGAACTCAAACAGCAGGTAGGACCAAAATTCCTCTTTATGCGGAAGAGAAAGCCAGTGAAGAGGTAGATATGTGGTCAAAAATATTGTTGCTCACTCGGTTTGGTCTCAGCCTCCCGGTCTCTTGGGGCCTCCAGAGAGCTTGTCAGACAGACACAACAGTGGAGGGCCTGGAGCTTCCCGCTCCAGCTGCTGGGGCTGCCAGAAAGTGTGGAAATTTGGGCAGCTCGCGGGGCCCGGCCGGCCCCGCCACCGGGGAGACGGGAAATTGCTTCTCCCTTTTCCTCAGCTTGAATAATTAACTCTTACGAAAGAATCAAAGTCCTTGATCCACAGACCGCTATGACTCTGATCCAGGGTCTAATTGCGTCCTGGCTGCATCCGGGAGGGCACTATGATTTGTAGCAACTTTGGGCGAAGATTGCCGGATCTAAAAGGTTTGCAATTACACTTTATCCAGGAGAGCTTTTTGATAGAACTGAGAGTATAAATACTAGGATCCTTTCCTCAATAGGATTCCTTTCCACCATAGCCTCGACGGGTGCAGGCTGGAACTGCTGTTCCTCGTGCAGCCGGGCATGGCTTTGCAGATGTGTGTGCCAGGGGGGCCCGTGCGGGCTCCCGCGCTCCGGCCTGACCTCCAGCACCCCGCGGGGAGTCAGGGACCTGGAGCGCCGGAGGGACACGAGCACAGTGTAACCTCCGGCACAGCTTCTGGGATGACTCCACTGCCCCGTGCCCTTGCTTCGTTCTGCTGGTTGCTTCATTTGCAAGGAATGTGTCTGTTGCTTTCCAGCTTTCCTCTGCTCGGGAAAGTTTCTGCATGCCTTGAACAATACCGACCTTAAGCCACTGGATTACTTGTTTAAAGATAACTAAAAAGCTTGAGGGAAGGAGGACAGGAGAGGAAACAAGTGTTTTGAGCTAAGACACCGTTGTCAGGTTAGCAAAGGCAGGATAGATGTTGCTGTATGACCAGTTTAAGAAGGTCATTTTTATTTTTATTTTTATTTTTATTTTTATTTTTATTTTTATTTTTATTTTTATTTTTATTTTTATTTTTTTTATTTTTATTTTTATTTTTATTTTTATTTTTATTTTTATTTTTATTTTTATTTTTAAATGAATTTGGTGTATTAGTCTGCTAGTTCAGAACTGTCCATTTGAAAATGTGATGTGACACGAATGCTTTGGGTTCTATAGTTGGATTTAATGTCCCTCCTGTTCAAATATAGAAAAGAGGCTATAAGTCTCTGGCTGTTTTGTGATTTCTGCATAGGTATCTGCCCCCAAATGGTGCTCTTTAATGGTAGTGAATGATTAGTGCATTGAGTTGGCATCGGATTTGCTCTGCTCTGTGCTGCTTGACAAGTGTCGATGTAAAATCTTATTTAAGAGGTGGTTACATACCACCTTTATAGCTACAGATTCGCTTATTTGTCAGCTTTGTGCATCAGTGGAAAGAAAAAAAAATCACCTTCTTTTACAGCTCTATTCTTGGGAAAAAAACATTATTGTGATGCAATTTTTTTTTATATATATATTTCACAATATTTTCTGCCCTGTACCCCTCCCCACGCTGCTGTACAAGCGCGCTTTGCCCTGGGCTGGGTTTCAACCAACCGTGCTGTTTTCCCCTCGCTGCAGCCAGGAGCCACGCGTGCGAGGCGGACGCGAGCGGCGCGCCGGGCGGCTGCTCCCACCTCTGCCTGCTGGGCAGCAGCTACAAGGCGCGCACGTGTCGCTGCCGGACCGGCTTCGTCTTGGGGAGTGACGGCAGGACCTGCAAAAGTAGGTGGCTCGGGCAAAGAGATTGCTGGCCGGTGCTGTTCCAGGTGGTGGTTGACAGGAGTTGGTAACAGAGAAATAGCAAGGGGGGTTTTGAGCACAATTTGCTTGCATCGTGCATCTGCCACCTTGTTTATGGGCTCCTTTTAGTCCCTTAAAGTTATTTGATTGAGCTCAGCTTATGGAATGGAAACCTTGGGTGCTTTTTAAGGGATTCTAAAAACCATCAGAAGCTTTTAGTTTAACTTTGTTATTCTTTCTCTATAACCTGTGCATTCTCACAATACATAAATACCGAAATGCTGCTCAATAGGTTCTACCACCACACGGTCAACCTACCGCTCAGAAGCTCACCCTTCATACAAATAACATGAAAGAAGCTTTTCTTTGTGATAGTTTGTGAAAGGAAATCTTGATTTGAGTAATGTACAAAAAGCTAATGCTACAAGAAAAGCACAGTGCATCCTGCAACCATCAGCAGAGTCCTGGAGGTTTTGTAAGAGTCCTATTTCTGTCTGGTTTCCTGACCAAAGAGCCCTGGTTCAGTTTACATGAAGGGCTCTTTGTAACCATTAGTTATTTCGATGGTAAGATACATGTGGCCTCAAAACGCCCTCAAAAAAAAACAAAAGTTCAGAGGCTATGGATTAAAGATGTTTTCATATGACAGGAAAACCACGTTACTAAGTTTATGTGCAATTAACTTCATTAAATTGCAAAAAACTGCTGAGAAATAAGAAATATTGGGATTCACATGTTATATGTCAGCTTGAAAGTGTGTGTTGATTCATTCCATTCCTTCCCATTTGGAAGAAATTTAACACAGTGTTCTGCTGTGTTTGCTTCTGGGAAACTTCAGGTGAAAAAAACTGTGTTTTTACTTGCTAAAGTTTACAGTCTTGTTAGATCTAGTGATTACTTTGGTCACAGTCTACATTACCATGATAAATCCTAATGAATTGTAAAATTAAATGCCTACAATGCTATACATGTTCATTTCACAGTAGATGCAAAGTTATTCTACGGTCCAGCATTTCTGTTGAGTATGAAATTTGATAGAAAAAAAATAATTAGATATAAGCAGCTCACTGAAGTTTGTGTTTTAATTAAGGGTAGTGTAATTAGCTAGATTTCTTGAGTTTAGTTACTTTCAGAATATTTGAGAATTTAATTTTTGGTATTGAGTAGCACTCCTGCTCCCCTACTAGTTATGCCACTTAATTAAACAGTGACATTATGCACTGTAAAACAAGATTAGGCAGCATCAGTTGTTTATGTTTATAATCTTTCTTTTGCAGGACCAAAGAATGAACTGTTTCTTTTTTATGGAAAGGGACGCCCAGGAATAATACGGGGAATGGACCTGAATACCAGAGTATCTGACGAATACATGATCCCTATAGAAAATCTGGTCAATCCTCGTGCTCTGGACTTCCACGCTGAGACCAGTTACATTTACTTTGCTGATACTACCAGTTTCCTAATTGGACGACAGAAAATTGATGGCACAGAGCGAGAAACAATCCTCAAAGATGGTAGGCAACGTTCACTAATAGTGACAACCACAGAATCTTGCTAAGGAGAAGCTTATCTCTATAGATCATTTTACTTAAGTATCCCATTGAAAACACAGTCAAACTAGACCTTGTGCAGAGTTGGAAATATTTTCCTTACAACTCCCTGTTCATATTTCCTGAACCCAGAAATACTAAGTTAAGTTGCCCTGTTGTGAAGTTTTATATTGTAGTCCCTACTCTACCTGGCCATAGCAAGGGAACAAGTAACAGCAGTTTAGTAGTTTCTACCCTCCCTGCGGACTTCACAGACTCTTTCTGCGGTAGAGTCACATCTTTTGATACTAAATATAGTTTTGAATGATTAAATCTCCATCCTGCCATCCTGCCTATCCTTTTCCTTTTCATGAATGCTTCCCATGAAAGGCTGCTTCAGCAGGAGGTAACCACTGCCTCAGCTGACATCTCTTTTACAGCCACAATTTCCTGGTACTCAACAGAAAGCAGTGTGCATATCTGTCTTGGCCTTCAGAGAGCTCCATCTGTTTATTTGCTAGTTCAAGCTTGAGATAATACAAGTAACTGAAATAAATAATAATGTTGCTCAAAACAGGGATTTTTATTCATTGTTAGCAGGCATTTCGCATGCTTCAGACAGCCATCACAGAGACAGTATCTCCAGTTTGCAGTGATACGGGGCTGTTTTGAGGTTTAGTTCCTCTGTGATCTATTATTGTTGGACATAATATTTACAAAAAAAAATGTGTATATCACTGTGCATCTCCCCTCAGTCCTTCCCCACGAGCCTACATGCTGTACATTCAACTTGGTATAGCTTCATAACTTTGAAGTACATTTAAAGAACACTTGTTAATGTATTTTTTATGATTTAAAAAATTAATATGGCCTCCAGCCGTACCACCTCAGCTTTTATTCTTGTCAGCTCTCAAGAACTCAGCAGGGACAGATTAAATCAGTCCTTCGTGGAGGGCTACTAGAGGAAAACAGGTGTGTCAGGAGGTGGTTTATATTTGCTCTGCACAGCACGCTGCTAAGGAGCTCAATCTGTGGTAGGTGTCACTTAGATTAGAAGTTGTCATTTTTTGTGACTATCACATTTTGTAAGAGCAGATAGGCCAGGTCAGACACCACCACAGCTCCGGTAATTACACTCTGCCTACAGGAGAGCCTGCTCCTGGAAGCTGGGGACTGGGAACCGAGAGTGCTGAGCACCTTACGCTGCTGGAGTTTGATTTCTCCTATAGTTTTCAGCTATGATTTCTTATTCTTCACTTCTAGTAATAGACAACTGCTGTGTAGTATTGGGAACTATTTGAAAGCCCATGGTAAGGCTTATCTCAAAATTGGCAGCAAAGCTGTGATGGTAGTTTAACTTCACCAGTAGCAGAAATTGATGTGGATGCAATAATAGGTATGCATAAGATTTCGATATTGATATGGGTACATGGATGCCACATATTGCTGATTGTAAAATGCTAGTGGGATTTTGAGAATTGCATTGAGTGTTGTATTTTTCTTACCAAATGGGTATTAAATAGAGTTTAATCTTGTAGAGCAGCTTTGACCTGTAAAATTCTTTCGTAGTAACAAAAATATCCTTACCTCGATAGTAAAAATAAATTATCTCCTCTGTATATTTCTGTTAAGGTGTGCTGTTTACTCACTGTCATTGTGCCCAAAGAGATAAGAGTTGTAGCGGGAAAAGCGGTTTTAAAAATATTAATTAGCTGTCATCATATGACCTTCATTAACCCAAAGCAACTTGAGTTGCTTTAGATTTTCTCTTTTAAAACCTGAAAATGTAAGTACTGAAATACTGGGCTGAGTAGGGCGAATTATAGATATGATGGACTCTTGTCATTTTTGAAGATTGCTGTACTATGTGGGTCTGTATTATAATTTTAGTATATTTCAACCTTATATATGAAATTCATTTTGCTATGCTTTTTTTCTTTAAAGAAAATACTTATAAAAACT
Organism: Rhynchotus rufescens; assembly: GCA_032273925.1. Taxonomy (NCBI): domain Eukaryota; kingdom Metazoa; phylum Chordata; class Aves; order Tinamiformes; family Tinamidae; genus Rhynchotus; species Rhynchotus rufescens. Next base: position 11,408 of record JAVCKT010014135.1, read on the forward strand.
AGAAAAAAATGACACATTTTGCAGTGGCAGACATTATAGTTCTATTAACTTGATAGGGAACACCGTGGTTTTGTAAACCACTGTAAAACACAGTTCAGCAAAAAGGCCATGAAGTAATTTATCACGTTACAATGCTCCATGCTACTGAGATTGTAACAGCACCTTTTACAGATGCTGTTATTGCATCCAAGTGTATAAAAAGAAGTCCAATATTTCACTTATTGGGTAAAATTGTCATATTTTATCTTTGTATATTGCTCATGACACATCATATATTATCTAAAGGTTGTAGTAACTTGCAAGTTTTTTGTATTGCATTAAATAAGTTATGTATATTGTGACTCCAATGGAGAGCTTTACATTCCAATCCATCATGAAAAAAACCTAGCTTTTTTCTTTTTTCTTTTTCTTATTTTTCTTTTCTTTTGTATTCCTTTTTTTAAAGCGGGGAGCAAGATAGATTATTGGAGGCAGAGCCAGTAAATGGGTCTAGCCAACATTATTGCTGAAAAGTTTGTCTCAAGGAAAATGTGACTGATACATCAAAAAAAAAAAAAAAAAAAAAAAAGATGTATAGGAGTTACAAACCTATAAATCTTAGTAAGTAAGACTTACTGATTGTATTGTGGGGAGATCTGACCTAGGTGTTAGGCTGTCACAACACAGCAGTGTCGCACAGTGCTCAAAATGAACATTTTTGAATGTCCCAAACTAGAACTGCAGGAGTTATTGGGAAACTGTTGGCAAGAAAACTGAGTTAAATCTAAATAGTTATGCAAATAGTAAACAGGTGTGTTCAGTTGAGCCAATTTTTAAATACATATCTGGCATAAGCAGAATTTAAGCACAATCAGTGAGTTTTGTCACATCAGTATTTCAATAAAATGGCAATACCTTAATGACTTTTTGATCTTTACTGTGATAAAAATCTCCCTGTATCATATATTTGTTCTGACAAAGCATTTCGAGAGACTTTACTCTTGATTAGAAAGTGATGCTACTGCTAGTGAGGAAGAAATAATCTGATGAAAGTTTGAGTCTAGGCACTGTATCCTGCATAAATGTGAACAGAAAAAGTAATTTACATTCCCTTTTTCAGATCTTGATGACTCCCCTCACCAAAATTGCACCTTAGTATTATTGTGCATCTTGCAAACCAGTAATACAGCCCGCATTTTCAAGCAGCACCAGAGTAATGAGGACTTTTTTTATTATTTTTTTTTTTTTAACTCTTCAGCCACTCTGACCTTCTTTGTAATGGAAGTAGAGGGGAGTATCGCAATTCAGAAGGGTCTTGCAAATCCACACTTGATAGGCCCACACTTGATAGGAACACAAAAGCAGACTCTATTATGTTGTTATCTGATTTTTTTTTTATTATTATTTTAATAAAAAAGATCCAGGAAAAGTAAGTAGG
>JAVCKT010014137.1:11432-21834 GCA_032273925.1 Rhynchotus rufescens
CCACACTTTTTGTCTCCCATTTATTTTCAAAGACCTTATTCACTTCCGTTCTGAATCAGAAAATAAAATCCCAAAGAGCTGTAGTCAAATATGTTCTCCTAGGAAATGGAGTCTTCTGGTTTCTGCTTTCTACTTTCACCTTTGTTGGTATCATTTTGTGGGAATTAAAACAAGCCCCCAAACCAAAAAAAGAAAAAAAAAAAAAAGTGGAATTGATAAACATGATGCCAAAGCAATCAATTCTGCCAGTTTGTATAAGGGAGTTAGACAATGAAGTTTGTGTTTTCTCTCTTTTTCATTGTCTGTTTAACATAGCCTGTTTGTTGTGGTATGAGTGATGAAATGTTACTTGAGCCATGTTGGGACACAGGTGAAGAGATATTTAGCATTTAGCATATGTCCAAGGGGTAAAAAAAAATGGAACTGAATCTACAGTAGCACTTAATTCAATCATTCCACATGCTCCGTCTTCAAAGGTACTAGCTTTTCTGTGTCCTTGTCTGTGTCCTTCTGTGTCCTACTCCATCCAATTTCCTTCATCCTGCCCTCATCTCCACCTCATACTCGGTGCCTGGTCCTGCTCAGCTCCTTGGTATCTCTCCCTGCCCTGCAGAGCAAGGATGCTCTTTCATTCTCTGCTCTTTCATTCTCATTGCATCAGCTCGCTGGATCTTGCCGAGCCGTGAGTCACTTCTATACTCTGCAGTTTACCTTGAAAGTCTCTCTGCTTCTGATTAAAAGCAAAGCATGAGTCCACCTCCCAGAAGCGAATCCACCTTTGGATCTTTTGGATGTTGCTCTTCTTTGGGATTTCATTGGAAATCTGGCTAGAAGTAGGCAGACTCTGATCTTTCCAGACATCCCAGGGGTTTTGGCTTCTTCTTCGATATTTCTTACTGAGGACAACTTATCACTGAAGAAAACTTTCCAACCTATTTTTCCCCCATGCAGTTGAAATATATGCCACCCAATGAATAGCTGATGAAGGACATTTGAGATATCTGATACCACAACATAGGTTTTTGAGAAAGGCTTGTGCTATAATTTCTGTGCATTTTCTAGCAATTTTCTTGCTGTCTATTCCTTCTTTCTCTGCTTTGCATTTGTGCTCCAAGGACACAAGCTGAAAACAAAGACTGTATTTCCATTTTCATTCAGCTGTTTGGCTATAATTTTAGCTCCTTGGTAATGTAATACTGTTGGCTGCTTCAGGACACAAAAGTGAACGACAAGACTGTATAATTATTTCCCTGTTAATTTTTTTTTTCAAAGTTTGTGGTAGGAGAGATTGTCTCCTGTGCTCTTTTCCCTGTGCTCTGCTTGGAAGATACAAAGGCAGCAAGGACTCGTTGAAGGTCCTCTTGGCAGGAGAGGAACTTCTGTAGGAGGGAATGGTGAGGGATCTGCTAGTAAAGCTGACTCCTCTCTCGCTGTTCACAACCCAACACTGTGCTGGAGACGAGAAAGGAAGTGACATAATTAACTCTGAAAATCTCCCCAGTTGGTAGGTAGTCCCTGGAGGGGGGAACAACTGAGTGCTCTTTGCTAGAATAGCATCACTCTGAGGCCAAACTGAGAGAATAAAGGAGCTGTGAGGAGCCCAGTATTTTCTAGAACAATATATATCCCAATTCATTTTTTTCTATGCCTGGCTTACAGTAATCCTGGGCTGTTTTGCCTTTTACTTTTTACATTTTAAACACTTTTACCGATCTCAGACTGTCTGTGTGCCTGTCTGGTTTTAGTACTGCATAATATTAAATTAGACATGTGCTTACTTGCTCAGGCTTACTTGTTATGTCTGTCTCTGAATCTGTTTAATTGTCACTGCTGGTTTTCCTGTGCAAATTAAGTGACCGACACCTATGCGCATGAAAAAACTCAACGCCTCTTTTAGGCTATGAAAGACACATACTCCAGCAACATTAAGCAAAATGAAAATAAATCAAGAAGCAAATTTAAAGTCTGAAAAATTGCACAGCCTGTTTATAACTGCTATTAATGGGATGTTAATAACCGTTTAGTGCTGAGTGCTGTTTTCGGACGACGGCAGCGTCCAGGCCTTGTACGTAGTGTGCAGCACCAAAAGGTGGCAGCATTCCATGCAACATCGTCTGGAGCAGCTTTTGCTGCTGTGGGCGCTTGCTCAGGCTCGTCACCATCAAGCACGCCTTGTATCTAATGTGTTTCAAACTACAGCATGCTGTGATTCAGCTCCAACGTTCAATAAAAGGCCCTGCACGCACACAGCAAATTTTGCTTAGAATCGAGGAGCTGAAATCCTCCGTAGAAAACAGAAAGTCATCTCGGCTGGGACAGGCCACAGCAGAACCTACTGAAATCTGCTTTTCAAAGTATAGGGAAGTTCTCTGTGTTACTGTCTCTCTCAGTAGCAGAATCTCTATGTACTTGTCTAGTGCATTAAAGAAGGCCTAATGACTTTTAAGCAGAGTATAGCCAAAGAACTTACTTCCCTGTTTAAGGCCTAGGTCATACAGAGTCAGGCAGATGAGACACATACCATGTAGCTTTATACTTTTCAGAGACCTTGACTGTAAACCTTTCCTGGTCATAGATAAGAGGAACAAAAGTCTCCATTAAAAAAACTACAGAACAGTTGAAGTCACCAAAAGACAATTAATAATGATCTATAAAATGCATGCAATCTTCCAGTCAACAATATAAAATTTATTTAAAATGTTCAACAAAGAAAGACTACTAGAGGCAAGAGTCTCTTTTACAAGAGTATCCTGGCAAGAAGGGCGGCATAACAGTCAATTATTACAAACAAAATCCAGGTTTCTTAATTAAAACACAAAATACTGGCTCTGCTGTATAGCCTGTAATAAGTTATGTCTTGAGAAGACTGTAATTATGCTGGCGCCTGCTAGCGCCGCCATAGTTAAGTCTGTCACCATTTCCATTATAAACCCCATTTTTAAGCAATTTATAACTTAGCCATAAAAATAATTTTAGACTGAAACTTGGCAAAGAAATTCTTAGACCAAAATGTTTTTTTTTCTTCTTTTTTGATACAAATAATCTGTTTGGTCATCTTTATGTTTTTAGGAGACACTAAACAAGCCAGAACTTTTATGGTTTTGAAGCTTTCTAGCCATCTTTGAAGATAAACATAGTTACTTTTCTTCATCTGCATCAAGAATATCCTTCATTGCTTGGATGCGGAGGATTTTAGTCCTTCAAAGATCCATAAATACTTGAAAACAAACTTCATGATTCTTTACAGAAATTAACTGTGAAGTATGACTAACATAAAGCTGCAACAGAGAAATGAGAACAAATAGAGATTAGTTAATCCTGAGCCACAGAAGAAATCATTGCAAATGTTTGTCTTATAGCTATATTCTACCCATTAAAATGTTTGCCTTGGAAATTCATACCAGATATCTGATATAGGTCTACAGACAGTCATATGCCAACAGCAATATGCCAAGAAGACAGCATAGCCAGTGATGTTTGTACCTTGAGATTCACCTCAGCAGAAGCCAAAGGTTCCTTCTTGGTGTGGAGGAAGGAGTCCTAGGAGATACTATTTCATGGGTCTCACGAGATGGGAGTGGAGGCCAAATCTTTTATAGCAGACCCTCATCTCTGTTCTCCAGGTGCTCCCAGGAGGATGAGGAGTATTTGTCCAAAATTCACATTTTATTGTCCCATAGAAATTTCCCAGTAATTTGTCTCTATGCACATTTTATCACTGAAGGATGGTAAGAGAAAATGAGCATATAAAATAATGGGCATCTGCTCTGAAAAATGACCATGAGAAGGTACACTTGTGTCCTTAGGCTATGCTTCTGTAGTTATCTTCTCATTTCCAAGATTTAACAAGAATTCCTAGATCTAGATATTACTGCTAAGAAAAAAACATACCAAAAGTTGTGCAGAAATGAAGCAGAAATGATGGTCTATTTGTGTATATTATCTTTAGACTGCGGTGTAAGTTTGGATGCAAAGCCTGTGATGTAAATTGTGTCTTGCTTGTGCCTATTTTGTGAGGAACATGGTTCATGCTATCCAACATCAGGTAGATCCTGTTTTCAGAAGTCTGCTTAAATGAAGGTTAGTGGCTAAAGCAGCCCTTCAACTACAAGATACATATTTTAGAGCAAAGTAGGTAAACAGTTTCCCAATTTTTATTTCTAGCTTTTCTCGCCTGTAGTAACAAAGAACTGAGGGGAACAAATGGCTTTTCCAGGCCAGCAGTGTAGATTGACTTTTGACTTGATTCCTTTGCTTTGTCAGCTTAACAAATTCTGCCTTGAACTGCAGTGTTGGTAGTAGTAAATTTTAGCAACTATTGCCCATTTTTCATTGAATGAATTTTATTAACTGTGGCAAGTTCTAAATATTTTGCAAGATAAAGTCATCATGTGCTAGAAGGGCATATAATAAGAGAAACTGAGGAAACTGCTATTTTACTGTGACTGCTTTGCTTGACTTGTGATATGGCCATTGCCAGCACATAGACCCAACAAACCTGGCCACTTTGCAGAAGATCATGATGTGTTCACATGCTTGCTCATTGCAGTGCAGCTCAGCTCCTATCGTCTTTTGGTTCTTGTGACGATAGTTCAGTGCACAGTTAAAGAGTACAAAAATGTCCATCTGAGCTAGCAATGAAAAAGTGCTAGTAGAATATCCTTTTTTAATGTTATTGGAAAATCAAAAAAAAAAAAAAAAAAAAAAAAAAAAAGCCTAGTGTGGTATTGCTGACTCTTGTTTGACTCTGAGTTGTCTGTTTTCCTGAAAATGCTGTTGTGGTGTTGAGTACTTGCCAGCTCCTCAGCTGGATCTAGGCTGCTTCCCTGATGGATGACCATGCCCCAAGAAGTCTGCGTAGAAAGAGCGGTCAGCTCGCGCGAAGGATATCGGGGTTTGCACCGTCTTGCAGCGGGCCTGTGCACATCCTTCCCTTTCGCAATCCTCTCTGAACAGTAAGAGATGATCAGTCTCTCAAGGACTGCATGATTCATGGTAGTGCTCACTTAATTGAAAGTGCTGGAGCAGCAGCTCCTCTTTTACAGCCGGAGAGGCCAGCTGATCTCTTACAAAAGGGGAAACATATTGCTAAACAAAGGAAGTCATTTTAAAAGAAGAAAATAACATCTGTCTACAGATACGTGGGGAGGGAAAGAAGAAATATGAAGGGCAGGGAAGGGGTAAAAGAAAATGGGGATAGTAAGGGGGAAAAGGTTTAAAGGTTAAAAAGCTGAAAATGAAGGCCACGTGGGAGCAGAGGCAGCACTTCCAAGCAGCAGACATATAGGAGAGAGATATGATGGGAAGAAGTATAGGAAAGAGAAGGAGAGGGCACAGAAAACAAGCCATGGGAAAAAAGTCTAAAAACAAAACTGTGATTTATGAAAGCAGATTGAGAGACTGCTGGATCATACAGTTTCCAGTAGAGGTGCTAAAGTCACAGCTATAGGATTTAGTGAATAAATGCTGCAGGGAACAGGCAACCCCCAAATTTAGGTAGAGCATTTCAACAAGCAAGCAATTCAGCTACTCAAAGGGCTATCAGTTTAAGAACAAAGTTTTGTGCATAGGTGTGTGTTTGAAAACCACAAGGCAGTCAGCAAGAGCCAGGAGAGGTTCTCAGGGCACCGCACAGCGCCGGCCCGGCACAAAGCACAGCTGGAAACGCTGCAGCTGGGGGCAGCGAGACCAGCGGGTACCAGTGTGAGCCCGGGGCACAGCCCAGCCTCGCTGTGAGCACAGCCAAGAATAAGCTCCTGAAGAAGTGCTACGTTTTGCTGTTTGCAATTGGTGCTCTTGTCCAAGTGTTTTGTATTTGCTTCGGTACAGTCAATTCCTCCTTTTTTTGTAACATATACATATATATAAAAAATTAATTAGAGTCTTACTATAAACCAAACGGGATCTCTGGGAGCTCTCGAGGTTTGTAAATTATGCAAATGACAGCACTATGATGCTGAATTGTATTATTACTTGTTGATTTTGTGGTTCATGTGTTCTAAAGAACATGCATAAAACAAGCTTTCCCTTTTCTTCCCTAGTCCATGAAAACAACAGGTTAAAAAGAAGTCTTAAAAAGAAGTCAGCAAAATTATTTTTCCCTGCTTTCTTAATGCTGCAGACTATTCTGTGCTGATAGCTTTACAATGTTATAGGTGTACTATGAATAGAACAAACTTCACAGATGATTATGCTTAAAGCTGGAGGTCTTTATGTAAATTTAAAACAAAGTGTTCTATTAAATGCCGTCTATAAAATGCCTGATGACTTACCTCCTAGACTGATTTGTGATTTTGCCTAAGCTTTTGAAATTCTGAATAAAAAACTCTTGTGCTACAGGAAACTGGCTGGTAACTGAATAAATAGCACTGTAATCTGCATATTGAACACCTCTGCATAGTGGGTATTATGATCCCCAGAAATATGTGTAAAGAGTATGGATATTGGGTAATACCCTAACGGTTTTCCTAAAATTCCCCTGGGGTTCAGGAGAATTCAGCACAGCTACCTTTCCATCCTGCTATAAAGTTTAATGAAGAGATACCACTGAGAAAATTTTCTGTTCTGGAAATGGCAAGGTTTCTGCATGTGAAATGATTCCTGTCTTTCATTCAGCAATCAATAAATGTCATGAGAGTGTTTTGAACAAAAGATGTTTACTCAAAGATATGACATTAAAAAATATCATAATCAATATATATTTCCAGCTGACTGTTTCTTCATCTATTACTGCCATTTTTTACATTATGTCTGACAAACAGAATTCAAAATTAACTGAGTGAAAGATATCTATGCATTTTGCTGATTTGGAACAAATGCATGTAGGTATAATATGTGTGAGTATTCATATGTATACCTCCTGTTGGCCATACCATTGTAAATACGGTTTAGACGGTGGCAGAATAAAAGACACACAGCCGTGGTGTCTGTGCAGTGTTTCTGTCCTGAGAAGAGAGGAGAAGACATGCTTTTTGCTGGGGAATTTCTAGTTTTAACTCCTTATAATTTTCCTTCTTTTATTAAACGTTTTTCATACTAATTTCTTTATCCATGTACTTCTTGCAACAACACTTTGCATATTTTTAATGCTGGGTTATCTGATCATGCATAATATTGTTCTGAATGTTAGATTTTGCTGGTCTTTAAAGAGGAAAGAGTAAAAAAAAATCATTCAGCTTGCATTTGTAGGCATCAGCTTTAGACTGTAAATATCTCAGAGTGAGTGTGCATTTTCTTCTATTTTCTATATGACAAACAGCTACAGAGAGGCATTGCTATGGCAAATCACCCACAGTTTCTGTGATACTGGGGATCCAGTGGGCTGCTTCCTTCAGTAGCCACTAGACAATTTTAATTTGGATTGGTGGGTGGTGCCCATAAAAATCACACCTGCTGTGATTGCTGTGGTCTGCCAGGTAATTACGATTTTTTCCCCATTGCAGTCTTACAATCTATTGGAATCTGAAATTGGTGAGATCTGGATTTCCCAGTTTCTTATTTTCCCACTTTCTAATACTGCCTAGGAAAGCGGGGCTGCCATATGCTCTGAATTCACTCTCATATATATATATATAAAAATATGTATATATATATATATATATATATATGTGCCACAATGTTTAAGACACTCGTGCACTGCTTCCTGCCTCCAGCTTCCAGCAGCGCTCCCACCACTGCGACCCCAGGCTCCAGATGCTCCGCGGGCTACGTGCTCACGTCTCGGCAGTCTATCCCTAGCGTGAGCTCACTCGCAGAGTCCCTGTAGTTTTCTTTCCTAATAACAGGGTAAGGACAATTCAGGTAGTTTCCTACATTGCTTCCAGGTTGGGCATCTGGGACAGAAAGCAGGTCAAGCTGCATGTGCATTTTCTTCCCCAGAAATTCCAGTTTAGAAACAGACTCTGTCTTGTCTTCAAATTCCTCACTTTGATTCTGGGTCAGTATTATACGAACTTAAAGTGTTATTTGTATCTGTGGCTAAAAACAGTAAGAACATGGCATTTCTTTCAAGTCACAGCGTTATGCAAAGAGCTCTGAATATTTTTTGCTGCAAAACTGGAAATCTACATTTAAGGTGACTTTGAAACTGAGCCGAAACCTAAACTATATCCAGATATCTGTGCCAGTGTATTTTTTTATATTATCAAATAAAATAGCTTGACATGCTTACATTATATATCATATTTTCCTTTAGAAGCCAATTTGCCTATTGGAAATATAAAATGGAATCTAACAGCTACCAGAGACTCCTTTCATTCCTTTAGCAAAGGCTTTCATTTTTAGAGCTTACTGTATCTTAAATTTATCCCCACATTAGCAGTTGTTGTTTATGGAACAGAAGTTTATAACAAAAGGACCTTGTATTTATATTGACGAAAAACAGTTAAAGGCTTATATTTTTAGAGGTCCTAGGCAAGGATGCCTGGTGGCTCAGTTTGGCCAGATTACTAAAAAATAAGTCTTTTATTTTTTAGGTTACACATTTGGTTGTGGCTCCATCTGAAAATGACAGGAGCTGTTTTCCTCAAATGTGTCATTACTGGCTTATATGCTTTCTTCCTCTGTTTTTCTGTCTGGAAAGATGTTTACAACAGAAATGCACCCTGAAAGTTGAGGGCATTTTTGGCTTTTTAAACGGGAAAAGATTATCTAAATGTGGACGCCAGACACTCTAGTGGGATAATATAGGAAGTTTCTATTGCTGGACGCACTGACTGGCTGAGGACTTAAATCCTCTGAGCAATCAATCCACTGGCTTTTATGAATGCTTTGGGAAAAAAAGGAAATATATTGCTGGAAAAGAGAGAAAAAAATGCTTACAGAATACATGATGGTCTAATTCAGAAAAGACATATGTATAGTAAGCTCTCATACATCATTACAACTGTTTGAGCAGGACAAGTGAAAGCAAAACAAAAACAGGAAATAAGAGTTTTCAAATGGATTTAGAGTGGAAAAAAATAAATGAGAAAAGAAAGCACATTGTTCTTCCACAAAGAATAAGAGGACTTTTGCTAACTAATATAAACCACTTTTAATGTTAACTTAGCAGGTCTACTTCTTTCTCAGTACAAGTGCTGTTATGCATGTTGATTTATGAGAAATAATTAGCTATACTTTAGCGCTAGTGGAACTAAACTATAAATGTAGAATAGGACTTGCAATATATGAGAAAAGCTCATTTGTACTTGATATACTAGAGAAATTGTTCCTGGCTTCTTAGGGTGTGATTATACTTGCTGTCACACTCCCAAGTTTACTCAAGGACTGTGATTTGCTGAGTAGGTGCTACTCATGTAAGGGGAAACCTGACGGGATGCATTTTATATACCTGTTTCTTTCCTTCACGTCACGTATTTTGTTAACTTTCTGTCCGTATTTTCTCTCTTTCATCAAAGGCAAGGCTCCGCAAGACTTACTGCACATTGCAGGGGTGAGAAAAATGACGGCAGATAATGTGAGCAACAGGAAATCTAACCCTGTGATTTTGTTTTAGTGAGAGGAAAAACACAAGTTGCTGGCTATCATAAAATTCTTAGCTGAATGCGAATTTCATGCATAGCAGTTAAAAAGCAAGATCTATTTAAAGTTTCTTAATTCTTGAGCTAAGCTATTTCTTTCTGCAGCTAATAATAGGTTATGGGTTTAAATCTTAGATTTTGATATTAACTAAGAAGTGTAGTGTAGCAATTTATGAGTCAAAATGTACTTTGAATAAATTATCATTGCAAATTACAGTTTATTAAAGTTGTGACTATAACTATAATTATACCATTCGCTATGCACAATTTGAAATCCTGCCTGCTGAATACATTTATTTTCTTTCAGATTGCATTCCCAACGTTTTTAGAAAAGAGTAAATCGAGCCTCACTGACCAAATTTCCTACAGAGGGAAAGGTCACCTTTATTTGCTAAGCTTACCTAAAATATACACATTTCTTGAATTAATAAGATGCTCTTTTACTTTGCTATGAGAGTCTCATATTCAAGTTTGTTAGCTATAGACTTGGGATCTTTCAATCTTTCACATTTTGCCACAACCTTAGCTTTATATTCTAAAACTTTTAAATTAAAAGGATTGTTTGGATATTCTGGAAGCTTTCAGGAAAAATGCAGTCGATAGCCAAGTTAGGTTTACTACTGTAAACTGGTGTGTGCGGGGAGCTTAAAGCTTTGTCTGGCAGCAGAAGGGTTAAGGACTTTTTTGCTATACCCGTTTCAAATTACAATGAGAAGCCTCTTCTTTCCCAGCAGGGTTGTGCTTACATTAGTCTTTAGATCTCTCTTGAAGAGAGCTGTTATATTTGTGCCTGCTAGAGTTGGAAATAACAGTCAAGAAGCAGCAAAGGGTTGAATGGATTTACAGAAGGTTTTTTTTTTTTTTTTTTTTTACTAAATTAA
>JAVCKT010014139.1:0-16081 GCA_032273925.1 Rhynchotus rufescens
AGTAGGAAATATTAGTAGGAAAGTAGTAGGAAAGAACTATGGTCATTAAGTTTCTAAATTAAAAGCTCTAGGATTGGCTGAGACAATTGGTGGGTTTTTGCATTAAGCTCATAAACCAAAGTTTTCTTCCCAATTAAAAGATGTGTTTTGGTCCGCATTCAATGAAATGTCAGATTCTCAAAAGGACCCTCCCTGTCAACTTGCTCTTGGGAAACCATCCCCTCTCAACCTCTTCTAACCCTCAAGGCATGAAGTGACCATTTTTACAACCACAGACACCCAAAGCTCGATCTGAAGACAATTTTGTGAAGTTATATGAAAACACAGACGTTCAGTTTTTATGTGAACTTACTTTTCCAAAATTACAGCAACAAACTGATCTCACTAGGTAGAACAGGTGTCATATTCAGGACAAACCAAGATCAATATTCCAAACTCTATAGATCAGATTGTTTAAGGTGGTTTACAGTTGGAGTAGAGTTCTTTAGTAAATCTCAAACAAATTATTCTATTTTTGCAGCTGCCTTCAATGATTTCTGTTGCTCTTCATGAAACAACAGAGCAGAATGACCACAGCTCGGCATTTGTACAGCACAAGCAGAATGACAAAGTACCAGAAATCTGGTAGAGCAGTTTTTCTTGTCCAGTTTTCCAAGTGGTGACAGTCCAGTTATGGTAAGGATGAACCTCTGGGCTTCGGCATCCTTGTTACCAAATCATCCTCAAAAGTTTTGGGATCTATCATCAATGTATAGGCAGGAAGCAAATACTGCTGAAAGCAAATATATGGCTATGTTTTGACCTGAGTCAAATTTCAAACCATCACAATGCTATTTTGAGAGAGGGATAAATGGTTGAAAAGCTGGATCTTCATCTCACAGTTCAGCTCTTTTCTCAGAATTCATCCCTAGCTGCATCCAGAGTTTTTCCCTAGTACACACTGCTAGTCATGAGTAGAAACATGTGACAGTGAACTCTGCCTTATCATTCATTCTTGCTTATGACTGATAAAGGTTGTAGACTCCCTGCTGAAGGCATTGTTTCCAACTCAGTTCTGCAAAGCCTGTTGTCATCAGTGGTACTATCTATTAAATATGAAAAAATAATAGTTATTACTAGATAAATAATTACCTGAAAATACAATTCAAGAGGAATTTGACCTCTTTTCCTTCTTAATGGGCTGAACCACATTTTTGTGAATGGATTTGTTATTCAGAAACATCTACCAAATAGTTCATCTGAGCACATTTCCGCCTCCAGAACACTTGCAAACTGCTCACTTCAATTATTCTCTACTCACAGTGACTGGTAACATGGTATTCTTTCCAGTTCCTGATTGGAGGAATAAAACTTTTCTAAATGGGAAGGAAAAAGCAGCAAATGCTACATCATTGTTCATATACTACTTTCTAAGACAGGTGACTTTGGGATTAAACACTAATAATTAAACCTTTGGAATTTACAAAATACAGAAACATTCTCACAATCACCTAGTGCTTATCCAAATACCTACAAAAAAGGGATAATTCAAACTCAGATATAGCAGCAATCATACTCAGCACTTTTATTCAAGGAAGTATTTATGAATTGCTTTTTGTATTGGGCAGCCAATTTTAATATTAAAGAGCGAACATTTTAAACTCTCAGTGACACTACAAGAAATAAGCGTTAGTTGAGCTGCACTACAAGATGTAATGCTTATACCCAAAGGTTCATTACATTTTTTCAAATGGAAAAAGCAGCCAAACAATTCTTCTATAGCCAACAAAACTCAGTATTTTTTATGCAGGTTCAGCACCTTTGCTGCTGGCAATCAATGCCCTTTTATTTTCCCACTTCGCGTATTGTGTGAGTAGCTTCACCTTCCTCCCATAACTGTGATACTAAATCTTTCCTCCGCCCCTCTCTTTTTCTTTTCCCCACGCTACCTGATAACTTATCATTGCAGCATCCTATCTGATTACAGTGTGAAGCATAATGATAATCATGAACTGCGATGGCCAAAAATCTGGTGGTGACAACCTCAACAGCTAAGGTTGGTTATTCCCATGCCAGCGGAGGAGAGGGGCTCTACTCTATTATTTAGTGAGTGGATAACAGCATTCTGCAGACATGGGTGTGTTGCAGTGTCATCATGTTTGCCCAGGGACTCTTGGGTGGCTGACTGATGGGCTGCTTTTGCAGAGCTCACTTTGACAGGGGGTGGCTGTGCCGTGACTTCACCTTGCGGGACTTAATTTCTAAGAGCAAGAAGAGGAGGAGTCGTTGGCACTGACGTAAGTTAGAGAAGACACAGATATAATAGGTGCCACTTTAGCCATCTATAGTAACACAGCCTGTTCCTTCCAAGTTATTTTTTCATCTTTATTTTGAACTTGATGTAATAAACACACACATAAAAAGCACTACTAGAGCTAATTTCAAAAGTTAGCTAAAAACCAAGACACTGTAATGCAGCTAACTCTCTACCCCCTCAAGCCTAGCTACCCTACCCCACAGCCATCAAATCTTCCTTCTCATTCATTTGCTAAGGCAGTGCTCACCCCCTCTTTCTTGTGATCAATATTTTTTATTTTTCTATTTTTTCCCCAGCAAGGAGCTGACTGTGAGCTTCAGGGCTGATGGGGACTTTGATTCAACGCTAACTTCAAAGGGAATGTGCTAGGTGCTTCCACACGGGTGACATGCCATCAGTTCTCTTCTTGCACTTGCTGTGCCTTGATGAATAATCAAGGCAGCTTTTATAGAGATGCAAAGAATGCCGAACAGTTTGTCTCTGAGTCAGTTGACATTTTTGTTTTATAAATAAAGTAAATGAGGGTGGGAAACACAGACAGAGAGTGAGAGCTGCAGATCCACACCAACCCCGTCAGTTCTCACCTAGCTTATGTTACAGAAAAGTTAGTCTTTACAGTGCTAAATACTAATAAAATGCACATACATCTCATCTGATAAATTAATAAATCTTGAGACAATTTATAGCAAGGACAAAAGAAATCTTGCATTGAATTCTTGTTCTCTTATATGTGTAGAGGAGGTGGAAGATGTGGAGCTGAAGGACCTGCAACATTGCTGAGAGGATCTTTAAGCTATTCTAATACTTAGTAGAAATAACCTGGTTCCTGGCATCGGCACTGCCCTTTCGATGCATTTAGGAGCTGGCGTGTAGCACCCACCATCATTCCAGCCCTGAGAGAGCAGCAATCTGCTCTTTCATAAATTCAGAGTTTTGTCAAGACTTTAATATCCAGCACAAAATAAGGAAGTGAAAAAAAGTGGCCAGCTCCGAGGCCATACCCGCTGAACTGTTCCCTGCCAGCATTTCCAGGGCATCTGAGCGCAGATTCATGACATGGTATTGAGGCAATGGCTAAACTCTTGTCAAACACAAAGCCAGCACTGCACAGCAAGACTGCTGGGAAACAGTTCATTTACTTCTCTTAAAATGGTTAGGGAAACAAAAGATTCTTCTTAAGCATCTAAAACAACTTGAGCTGCTTTTATGAACATTAAGGAATTACACGGTCTCAATCTCAATTTTCTTGTTGGAAGCAAAACAAAAGCAAAGTTGTATCTTTACACCTTTCCAGAGCTTTACAAAGATGCCAGTTTTTTAAAGAAATCTGATTTTATAGAGAGATGTGGTGCTAGGCAAGGCAGCAGGCAGGCTGCCCGCATCATCTTGGCTGGGAGGTCAGCTGGGGGGCACCAGGTCCATGGGGCAGGCATGGGGCCTGGCACCGCTGCCTGCCCCCCGAGGCACCTCCAGGCCACGTCCCCATCTGCGGCGGTTCCAGGTCCAGGTCTGGCTCTGATCAGAGCACCAGGGCCCTCAGAACCAGCCTACAGCGCTTCTGGGCCAGAAGGCTGGTGCTAAGAGCTCTTACTGACAATAAGCTCTTGGACGTACTTAATCAGCAGTAATCTTACTGCTGATCATCACTGCATCATCACGAAGATGCAATCGAACATCCAAGGTATCTTCCACTGGGCCATCCTCTCTCTTACAGACTCTACAGGCCACATGTGCTCTCCCCCATCTCTTATAGCTCTGCCTAACCTAAAGGATGTGGAACCTCAAATACAGTATCAAGCAAGGGTTGGTGGGAACAGAAATTCTTACTTAGGATAAGGAATAGTCCAAAATAAAAAATTAAGGTGCTAAATGTAACATAGTGATGTTAACTGAACAGGCCTGCAAGGAGACACTTCCCTGGAGGTTTAAAAGAAAACGAGCTTTCCAGTATAAACTACGTTTGTTTAGCTGAAATTAAAACTATACATTTAAGTGTCAGGCCACAATAGGAACGAGGTGCTGTTGAGCCTCCATCTAACAATGTACAGAGTAGTAGAAGTTGACATAATGGTCTGAGAATTGAGACATCTACACCTTTCTAGTTTCTGAAGTTTCATCTTAGTAAGTATACATGCCAGTCAGCATGCAAATTCCCAATAGGAAAGGCCCAGGTGAGGTTGAACCTGGACGGGTTAGGCTGCTTGATAAAAATTAAGATAGCTCCTTCTTCAATGAAGAATGTGAAGAGGAGCTTCCCTTAGAATTTTTAGCATCTAAAATTTCAGCCCCAAAATAAGGCAGGAAACTAAAGTATGGCATATTATGTTCAGGTGATCAGTAAAATCCTCAGAGATTATGTAGAAGTGTACATACACATATATTGTTTTCCTAGTGTTATTTCCATACAAAAAAAAAAAAAAAAAAAAAAAAAAAAAAAAAAGATAGAGCATCTATCCTAAAAGCAAGACAGCTTGTCTATTCTGAGCAGATTTAGAGCTCACCTTTATGGGTGAAACTGCTCTTTCCACTGAAGCTTCTGCTTACAATGAACCCAGCCAGCAGTTCCCCCTCAATTAATTTCAGGGAGCAAAAGTTCAGCCCCCTTCATATTCTTCTCAGCAGCTGAAGCTTTTCACTCTTCCAGAGGGTCAGGGCAGACAGACAGGTTTATGCCAGCCGTTACCTTGCGCATGCTGAATGTTAACGCAAAGGAGGCCCAGCAGAAACCAGACGTGGAGACGACAGCACCAAGCCAAATGAGATGTTCCACAAAGAGGGCTCCCCTTGGTCACATTATGGTAGCTGGAGTTTCCCATGACCTTCAAGATGCCACTTTAGCTCTCTCTGAAGAGATTTAAGCAGCCTCTCCGCTATTAAGATGTTCCTTCATTTGTCAACAGAAAAGCTGCTAAATTGCTGCCCCGAGCAAATTTACATAGAAATTACCACTGAAACTCTGCAAACAGTGAGGAGAATTACAGCAGAGCCACCCAGCAGAAACACTCTGGGATAGGCAGCCTACGAGCAGTCATCGCTCAGACTCAGACTTTTGCTCAAAGAAACAGGGAGAAACACATTGGCCTTGCACGGTTGATAGAAGAACACTCAGTGCTGTGAGCTCTGGTGGGGACTGGAGTACAGCGGTGCCTCAAGCTCCCTTTCCCAAGTTGTCCAAGTATTTACAAGTTCCCTTTGCATATTGGTCTCATGCAGCTTCATCTTCACACCAGGATGGGAGAGGAGAGGGGGATTTGCTACCCTCATCCTGATAAGGGTTGCCTGGCTTTTCAGGTTGGCACACTGACCTTAATCTTCTCCTCTCTGATATGGAGCCCTTGCTGCCACCTCTGTGAGCAACTCCCCGAGGAAAGTATTCCCTCTGGGTTGAACCCCTTCACCTTCCACCTGCTCTGAGACTGCTCAGTGCCCTTGACCATTGGACACAGCAGCCACCGGCTCACCTGCCTCCTCATGCTCTAGAGACAAAGCAGAAGCCTCATTTTCATCTCATGACCTCTTTACTAGGACTCTTGATCTGATCACAAGGAGCCGTTATTGGCAAAACTGCAGTAATGTGCTATCTTGCATAATTACTTTGTCAAGCACTAGTTGTGGTAGCAACCAGCCTCTACGGTTGGCAGAAGCGGCTGGATCAGAGGCGTGAGGAGAAGAGCGGCCTCAACCAGAAAACAGGTGACTGGAAAATTCCTGAGTGGAAAACACTCTCTCCTACATGTAGACGTACATATATGCAAGTGCATCCATGCATTTGCATGGGGAAGAGAGGAAAAACAGGTGGGTATTCAGCAGATGTGGGGTATTCCAGGCTTAGCATGTGGTCCTGCCATTAAATAACTGTCCAGAGTAGGAGCAAAATCCCATTTCAAACACTGCTCAAAGCCATCATAGGGCAATGAGTAGCTTCCACTTCTTAAAACAAACAGCCAGCTAATATTTATTCCACTATATAGACAAAACTCTGCCTTCTGTCAAGGGGAAGGGAATAAATTGTTTTCCCCATAATAGTGTTTTCTTTTCAATCAATTTCCTTTCAAGCTTGATTTAAGAGGATGCCATGTCAGAACCCCAGGCAAATGGAAGTCTAAGACACTCCCCCGTCAAAGCAGAAAATGATGATGCAGGCAAACTCAGCGCGCTCAGTCTGCCCATCAGCGCTGCCCAGAGGCGCCGTCACACACTCTCCCTCCTCCTCCTCCTCCTCGCATAGAAGGGCGTGCAGCAACAGGGCCAGCAATAAGCATGAAAGGGCCAAGAGCGCAGGAAGCCACAGGAATGGATATAGGATGAAGCACACATTGCATTTCTTAGCAATAGATATACAGCTGTTACAGGTCATTTTGCTACATACTCACTTATATGCTGTATATATTACAGGTATTTTTCAGTATGAAGTCAGTATTTGCCATTATCTTATTATTTATAAGCATGCACACAATTATTAGAAAGGAAGAACTGTACTTAATAAGATCTCCAGCTTCTAAGAAAGATTATAAGGGGCAAGAATGAAAAAAAGGCTTCTCCAGTGGTGTTACAGACACTTACACCTAAGTCATCAGATATGAGGGAAAAAATCTGTCTAGTTAAAAAGTGTATATTTGTTGTATATTTATAGATAGCCTTATGGACTGGAAAAAAAATCACCATAGTTTCTATTTCAGACTGAAATTGATGCTGTAGAAGCACCTACTCTGCCATCTACTTTTTTTGATGCAAATTTCAAGGGAGACTTCTTCCAGGAGAAGAGGAATTAATAGTGAAAATACTTAGAATTTTTAAATCTCAAAAATGTTGACATTTTGACCCTCAATGAGTGTGAGCACTCAAAACAGTTCAGATAGTATCTGAATAGAAACACATAGTCTCAAAATATAGTAAGGTATTAACAGATGTGCCACAGAAAGATAGAAGAGCCCTTATTTTTTCTCTTACAAAGTTGCCCTCAGGAAGCCACTCTCAGTCATTTAAGTCAGGTCTTTATAAGTGACAGGATTTTTAGTGCAACATTTGAGGAAGGAAAAGGGGATTTAAGCAATGCAAGTTCCAAGTTCTTTCGGACAGAGATTTCATTTGGATTATTGCTGTCTGAAGACAGGCAAATTTTGAATGTTTGTAGGCACTGATTTCCTCACGACAGTACACTAACTCAATAGCTAGCAAATTACTTGGCTATACTCACAAGAGGGTGTTAGAAGGACTTTGCAAGCAAGATCCCCAACAACGAGAGAGTTAGTTAAGTGAAGGCCAATGGACACTTACTACAACGTCTTTCCCATTTCCTGACCTTAATTCTCTCATTACTTTTCTATAGGCACAATATCCCTCATCCACTGCTGACTCAGCCTCAGAAGCAGTCAACCTTAGCTGCCAACTAAGTCAGAGAAGGGGGCTAGAGGAGGGGCTGAGTTAGCACCAGGCACAGCCAAACTAGGGCTAGCAATGGGAACCTGCTTGCAGTGCCAAGTGCTTAGGCAGGCACATGCGTATCTGTGCGTGCACCTGCATAACGAGAATTTTATTATGGGACTCTTTTCATGATTAAATTTTCTCCACAAATGTAAGTCAAATTTTCAAAAACTGACATCCCAAGTTAGGCATTCCGAAATCCATATTTAAGCGTCTAGAGAAGCAGCCTCATTCTCACAAATGCTGAAATTGCCGAGAGCTGTAACAGGCTCAAAACTTGAAAGCCAAGCCAGTTCTTTAGGTGTTTGAAAATGGATTCAAGAGCCTAAGTTTAGGCACCTAAATTCCTGACTGTAAAGACGAAAGATTTGCTATAATCCACCAGAAATACACGACGGTCTCAAGAAATGACTCTAGTAATTGGCCCAGATCTCCAGCTGCAGCTGTGAAGGAACTCATCGTCCTTTTTGACCCATTTCCTGGTGGTATTTATGACAGAAAATCACAGTGACTTCCAAAAGGACCCGGGGAACCACTGTGGCAGCTGACCTGGCCATGATTTCCTTTACCTCACTGTCCGTAGTGGCCATAAAAAGGACGGAATCAACCTAAGGTCACACCAGCCAAATTAAGAGCTCCCTCTCTCTGTCACAATAATCCTCCCATGACTGCTTATTTCAGTTTGTAAATCCATACAACATAAGGAAAGTAAGCCCAATATTTTATCAATGCCACTCATATTTATTAAACATGTGAATAGGGTATATCTGTTTACTTAAATGTTACTAAGCAAAATTCAGTAACATCTTGTGAAACGGATGTCAAAATCTTCAGCTTAGGGAAATTAAAGGGAAACACATACACACAACTGCTTGGTCTACTGGAGAAGAGAAACTAGAAATTAATTCCCAAGATACAGGAAGCCAGGTAGGCCCTAAAGGCCCTAAAGCCTGCAAATGTTTGCATTTCTGCCTGGCACAAATTCCCAGGATACCGTCACTCACACAGCAATGCCACTTCCAGGTACTTCATAGCAAGTGCTTGCACTTATAACTCTGTGCTTAATTTTGCAGACTTCTGCATGGGAGGACTCCAATGAAAGTTGCATTAGAACCTCCCACTAAGAAGAGTATCGGGCTCAGAACAAGTAGGTGCGGGGAGGACCATACCAAAACGTCAAGGATGAAGTCTCAGATCCTTCTGCCATACATATTCCCATCCTTATAACTTAACACAGTAAATCTTTCTCTCACTAAGCAACACCCGGGCTGACTTCTAAGGACTACACCATCAACTTGAAACCTGGCATTTATGAAACTAATTTTCTTCTTTCATTAGCTCTTATCATTCCCTCTCTGCTGCCGCAGATGCCTCTGCTGCTGCTGAGAGCGGCCGCTTGCGGCAGCACCGTCACGCCGGATCTGCGTTAGCCACGTGATGCTCGGCACCACAACCCTGCTATCCTGGCAAACACTGTGCCTTTCTTATTGCACCCCAAGAGCGCTGCCTCCCCCTTCGCAGAGGCAAGTAGCTGAAAAAAACAAAAAAAAAACAAAAAAAAAACATGCGCTTCACTATTTAGAAGAGTATCACTGTAAGGAAGCAAAGAAAGGAAAGAGAAAAGAAGAAAAAGACTCACTGGCTAAAATCAGTTCAGTTCCAGCAAATGCACAGACAATTGCTAGCTGATCAAAGAAAGAGAATATTGAAAACAAGCGGTTTGAAATTTTGTCTAGGCTTTGAGTGAAGTCCTGGTGCTCACGTCCAGCATTTAATTCTGTCTCAGGGCCTGTGGCCAGTGACAGTGCAGATCAGGCAGAGGAGACAAGAATCACCACTCAGCAGACAGCAGCATTACCCAGAATGTGCTTTGGCAATATTGCTAACAGATACTTCACTGCAAAAATACAGATACTTCACTGCAATTTTAGTAGGTGGCTAAAGATTATTTGGCCTGCACATATATTTTCCCCTAACTTACTGGGTTGTTTATATTGTATAAAGTATCAGAGATTGTTTCATTATTGAGAATTTGCTTACTACTTACATATAATATTCTGCATAACATTTCTCTAACAATGTTAGACTTCAACAGCACTGCACAGCAGTGACTTGCAGAGTGTGGTTGTGCACAGAAAAGCACTAGACCTCTTAGGTTTCAGCATACATGTTTTTTAATTTCTTTGGGACCCCCTGAAAATATGTAAGTGGGAACTGTGTCTATAGCCTCTATTTATTTTATCAGAGCTTTGCATTAGACAACAGGAAGTCTCCTTTCATTTATTAAATATATGTAGATAACATATCTGAAGGACATTACTTATCGGAAAATAGAAGTAAATCCACTGTCTTTCAGAGAAGTTCATAATGCTCTGCTGAATGAAGCCAGGGCTGTGATTTCAATATTCAATTATGGAGAGCTGTGCTTGATAAGAGAAATGATGTTTCACATCAAGGTAACATTACATAAGTTATCACCAGCACACTGTGCCCCATAACCTTTTCATAACCTTTTTTCTTTTTTTTTTGTCTTTTCTTTTCTTTCTCTCTTTTATTTTTAATATTAATCTCTTTCCTTAATTTAATCCCATCTTGAAGACCTAAAGATAAAAACTTGGAGATAGGCTTTCAGTGCTGAGTTTCTCAGCTCTCTAATTAGATACTGCAGATCATAAACCATTCAGTGCAGTAAAGAAGTGGAAATTCAGAGGAACTGCAAGATTGAGGCAGACTGAAAATGTTTTAATCCCACTGACCTTTACCACAACTTTCCTTCTCCAACCAAATACCCAGCTGACCTTTCCTACCTGGTGGCAGTGCAGCTTATGGCAGATTTCCACAAACCAGAGCCCTCCAGATACTCACTGTAGCTACTGCTGGAAACCCATCTCTGTTCTGCAAGGATATTATCATGCACAGCTCCTTTAAACCTCACCCGTTGGTTGATACCTGTTCCCACAAAAATCCCACAAAAGCCACAGTTGCCACATTTGCATACCTGCCAGCTTTCCAGATGTGCACAGAGGCAAAACACCTGCAAGACAGCCACAGATTACAGATGTATCCAGCACAAAGCGGGCTGAAGTGCTGCCAGATACACCCAATGTGCTCATCTAGGTCACAAACCCCGGCTGGTGGAAGGACGCTTCTGTAATTAGGCTAGCAGCCCAGCACAGGGGGGACCTTCACAGGTTTAGGACGAGACCTTGGGTGTCACCAGACCCCCTTTGTGCCTCCTCCCTGCTTGCAAGATGCGGATGGATCACGGCTCCCTACTTCAGAGCGTTACGAAACCTTTGAAGACAGTGAATCATTTCCAGCTACCCTGGTAACAGGGTCCAGATGGAGAAATCTGCGGAATATTTTAGGTGCACAGTTTATCATTTAATTATGGAAAGACAACAAAATATTGTGGGATGTGATATAAAGGTTTTATTGGTTTGAGTTAGATAAAGGTATTATTCATGACTAGAAAAGCCCAGAGTGATTCATGAAGGTCATATAAACCAACCAGAAGCAAAATCTTTATACCCAATTGTATCATCCTCCTCTGTAAATTTCACACTTTTATTACAAAAACTGAATGTTTGTGATACTTTTATATTTTTCACATCTTTTTAATTCAAACTATTTTTATATCGCTCCAGCTGTAAAGCCAGACTTTCTTAGTAACCATGTGTCCAACTACACAGCTTGCTGAGGAAAACGAAAAATAAACTAACACTTATTCCAAAAATAACATGAACTCCTGTGCTTTATTTTTTATTAATTTTAATAGAGTACTTACAGAAAACTAAAGGCAAGAAGCCTTTGATTGTCTTAATCAGAAAATGAACAGTTTGACAGATCTGGCCAAACACCTATTCTATGATCAACAAAAGCAAAGATGCTGGGGTCTGTAAAGGAGTCAGAGGTTATAAGACATTACAGCCAAAGAGAATGTTTCACCTACAAATCAAGGCAGCATTTGTCAAGAGGCAGGCAAT
The DNA here is from genome assembly GCA_032273925.1 of Rhynchotus rufescens. Classification (NCBI taxonomy): domain Eukaryota; kingdom Metazoa; phylum Chordata; class Aves; order Tinamiformes; family Tinamidae; genus Rhynchotus; species Rhynchotus rufescens. The sequence goes on from JAVCKT010014139.1 coordinate 11,707, forward strand.
AATATTTACTCTCTGGAAAACCTTTTTCACTAAGACTTGTTGTGGGATTCCCTTGAGGGGGCTGGCTCCAGAGGGAACCCCAGGAGCTCCCAAGGGCTCATTCTGCCTGATCACTGAATATACTCTGCTGAAAATACAAGTAAACTGAAGCTAAAGGAGATGCAACGAGGCCTGGGTTCCTGACCCTACCAAACAGAAACTTCTTCAGGAAGGACTTCCAAAGACAGCCAGAACGGTCAGGAATGCAGCATTCAAAACTGGTCACAAAGAGCACAAAAAAGGACAAAACAGTAAGTCCAGTATCTGTGACCTAGTGTAATTACAGCGCAAAACCTTCACTGGTCCAACTAAAATCCTCTTTGGGCAATATATTTTTGGTTTCACAGAATTCTCCTGTAGTTTCACATGCAGACATGTTCACATTTCTTATTTAGCCATGATTATCCAGAATGTTTTGTTTTTTGCTGATAAAGAAATGCTGTTTTCAAAGCTCTGTAAGGGGTTCTCAGAAGGAAAACCAAATGTCCGGCCCCCCATGGCATTACAAGCAAATATTAACACAGATTTCAAGATAATCAGACCCAGTGCATGTTCCATGTTCATTAAATTTAGAATTCTACTAGTACTTAATTTTACACTGAGAGATATTTACAATACTGAAGTCATTAAAAATGACTTTGTATTGTATTTTTCCCCTGTATTTGTGATAGAATGATTCAGGCTTTGGATGAATAATGTGACTTATGATTGAAATATAAAAATGTGACAAAATACTACATATATATAAACATAGATATTAAAAACATTTATGTTACAGACACAACAAGTATAACTTATTCGTAATTTTTCATTATTAAATGAAAAATTTGCTCTGTGTACTGAGCATCCATCATGCTACTCAAAACAAAATTCACCTATGTAATATTCAGGCTTTGACAGAAAGAAGGCAGTTTTGGAAACTTTACACAAGAACCTCATCTCTCTCTAGAGTCCCACCCCTCTTTTGAACATGAAAGGCTATTAAAGTATCTAAATGATTGATCATTCACTTTTACTTAGCTAGAGGGTTTGACTTTTTCCTCTTTACTCTTCAACAGACGCCCCACCACATACTACAAGCTCCAGTGGACAATGTCAAGCAGGAGCAGACACAAAGAATGTCTGTGCTCATCTTAGGCTGATGTAGGGAGACAGTTTCAAACTTGAAAATGAAAATCCCCCACAAATACCGACTAAGGAGAGAAATGACAGAATTCTACAAACATCTGAGAGATCAGATCAAATCTAAAGCAGGAAAATTTAGACTGAAGAGCATGAAAATCTTACAGAAAGTTAGAAAATGCTATGGAATATTACTTATTCTTTGCAGTGTTTGCCACACAACCTCAAGCCTGGATCACAAAGTAACACTCTCTCCTTTCACAGAGATTGAAACAATTAAGAATGGACTATAAAGAAAACCAGAAGAAACAATTGAAACCCAACAGTGAGGTGCTCTCTCAAACTCTCTCCATGATCCAAGACTTTGACTTAAAGCTCAGCTCTGAATTTGTAATTACCAAATGCACTGTCTACTGGCAGAAGCCTTGAACACCTTGGACTCACTTTGCTTTGCTAGGAGAGAAGGTTCTTTTCAAGGTCTCCTGTTGACAGGAATTCTCTTTTCCCATCGATCCTTCCTCAGCTGACACACAAATAACTCATCCCAACGGCCACGCTGGAGCGGAGGCAGCGCATCAATTTGAGGGCCCCATTCTTTTCTCTAATCTGTCACTGATAACCCTCCGTGTGACTCAAATGTCTGCCCCTGGGAAGAGGCTTAAAATAAAGAAAAGCTGCAACTGTGAGGAGCTGGATAAACAGTTTTTCTGGAATATTTTATTTAGTTACAGCTATCAGGAGTTTGCAAACATCTCCTGCTTCCTCAAAAGTTTGCAGCTGCATCACATCTTAAAGTAAAATCAAGACAAAAAAAAAAAAGGCTTTTCTTAATTTTACATCCGATGCATGGGACATTGTATTTCACAAACCTGTGATGATTACACCATTCCTCATGAAGGTGCTCCCAAAAGTGACCTTACAGGAAACGTCAGGCAGAGAATTTCTGCACTGAAAACCAAGGGGAAGAGAAGAAATGCTCTATTTCTAACTGTGGCTGAATCACTTGACCACTCCATCCTCTCCACCCTCCATGGAGGCAGCAGGCTTGTCTTGCTCTCTCTTTCCTATCCAAAAGGCTTTGTTTGTGTAAGCGTGAGCAGAAATGGGCAGAGAATATCAGGGAAAGGCCCCATTTTCCTGCATACTGTAGCATGGCTCCAAGTACTCTGCTCTTTACTATTAGTGCCAGCAAGACTCTCTTTGCCTGCGCCTGCCATACTGGCTTTGTTAGGCCGGCCACAATCACACTCACCCACTGTGGCATATGAAATCTGGGGCTTTTTCTTCTGCAAGGCTAATTAGGTCAGAGATTCCTATTTCACTCCAGTGTCTCTATCAAATGCTTTCGTGTACAGCACTTAGTTGCACTCATCCTTGCTCCCTATTTCAGTCCAGAGATGAACATCCCAGAAAAGTATAGGGAAAAAGCACTACTTAGAACACACTAACCATTGAAAACAGTATTTTTTTTTCTTATTTTAAAGATATTAGTTAAAAAACAGTCAGCTGTTTGCTTGGCATTTGGAGCCAGAGTCAAGCTCACATCTCTCCATCAACTTACATTAGTCTTGAGAACGTCAACAGTAGAAGCTGGGGCTTAATGAGCCCACGTGTATCAGCCTGGTGGAACAAAACAGGATGGTCATTTTGGAGCCACCCAGTTTGGGATGGGAGCTACAGAGGGGCATAACAAGAGCAACAGAGAATTAAGGACCTGCACAAATACTTGTTCAAAGGATTTCACAGCCAATGACTCCCTCTGGCTTCTCTATTCCAGCTGTTAGATGGCATTGCCCAAGTGCTGGCACAGATCTGCTGAGCCACAGCAGTGTCCACCAGCTTGAGCACAGCTGCAGAAATGCATCTGCATGCAGGAGCAAAGGCTGCGGAGCCTCCCCTCCAAATACGAAGATATTTGCTTGTGAAATGACTTATTTGAGCTAAAATGCATGATTATACTTGATATAATTATTTAGGGATATTATATCCCTCCAAAACACCCCCAATCACCCTCATTACCTTTTCTGTAGCTGTATATATAAAACAATACAATCTTCTGCTAAAAACTTCACCATTAGCACTAAGGAAACATTCTATAATTGTTAATCTTCTCCATGATATGGAAGTAAACAACGGTGGATATAAATATATACCACAAAATGAGATACACGACAGAGGAGATGCACTGCTGTGATATGACTTTCTTCCACTCACTCTTATCCTCTCTTTCCCAGCTCAGTCCACAGTCAAATCATTTTAGGGTACATTTCACATTCTCTTTGTTACTCAGCTTCTTAACAGTCTTCTTTCATTTGCCTGGCCTGCACAGCACTCAGATGCAGGAAGAGTGCCAAACCATTAACCTGAGCGGTGTTCAGATAAAAAGATGATGAGCTGATAGAAGATTCTAAAAACAGCCTGGATTAGTGTCATACAGAAATCTTCGGACCATCCAGAGAAGGAGTCTTCAATTATTCCAGGACAATTTAATAAGCATCTGAAAATTTTACCTTGGCAACCCCTTCCCCAAGCCACAAGGGAATGAACAGAGGAATGTGATCAGCAGACAAGAGACTGGTTAAAACGCCACTTGTGATCTGCCACAGACACCTTCACTGGGAATGTTTAAGAATAATAGTCTGCGTAGGAAGGAAGGAACTGTTGATATTTTAGTCACCTCCATAGATTCTTGATTAAAAAAAAAAAAGTGCAATTAATGATTATTCAGAAGTGGACTATTATAACCATTGAAAATAATATTCATACAGACTGTAATCAGCTTCCATATCTCTCAGCACGTGCGTGGGTTGGAGATGAGCACTATGGCCAGTAGGCAGGGGCTTTTTTGGTACTGATGGGGGTGTATATTAAAACTTTGAAAGTTATTCTGATTAATTCATTTCAAGTCATCTTAATTTTCCTAACTGCTTAATTATCCTAACTGCTAAGATTCCCAAAAGGGAGTCAATTGCTCTCTTAAGCTTCATGATTTAGAGTCATGTCTTCTTTTGATCTACACTGAGATCCACCAACTCACGAGGAAGTTGACTGGGATTTTTTCAGACACTGCTTGTGAAAGCAGAATTCAGACAGGTAATCTCGTAACACAGCTCTCAATCTCACTTCCTAAACTGCTCTTTCCTTTTATACTACGTATTGATACAACTGAAAGTAAGTAATTTAAGTTCTCTTATGCACCTTCTAAATATTTTGG